>CAKAOH010001667.1:0-60629 GCA_916701665.1 Sebastiscus tertius
GTTGTTGACCTGACAAAGATCCGACTAGGATCAAGACATTGTCTATTTAGGTTTGGAGTCAGTCTGCTAGCATGACTCTTTCCATCTATGATGATTTACAATAACCTTGCACCTGCATGTGATGTGTGTACACACTCCTTCTACGAGAAATGGGTGTAAATTTGTTTAGATCCTGCAAAAGTTCCAGATTTCAGTAAAAAATCCTGCAGTGGAAATGAGGATTATGACGGCAATGACTGTGTCCACCAACAATAATGACTGTGGGGATGGTTAACAGCAACAGCGACATGGAAAAAACAACAACAACATACATTTCTTTTTCTTCCAATGTCACTCAATTGTAACATAATGTGACTTATAATAGAAGTCAAAACCAAGCTGTTTTTTTCAGCTGGCGGTCTCATGTAGTTTCATAAATGGTTAATAAATAATGCATATCAAAGCTTATATTATTCTAACAATATTATGATTGCACACCCATCATCACTCTGTGTTGAGTTCAGTGTAATGAAAACATCCTGCTTTATTGATACCAGAAACATTTGCAGAATATAGCTCCCTCCTGTGGTACACACTGGTCAACATAACATAGTTAGTCTGTAGTTTCACTGATCTTCTTACTTCCTACTTGGTGTTTATCTACAGACGTAGAAATTTAACTTTGTAAAAAGTAAAATCACAGATTTGTTAGTTCAGGGACTGATTAAAGAAAGAGTCTAAACATAGAAATAATCCAATATAATATATATTATTTTTTTAAATGTCTGATAATTCAGTGATGATGATTTTTATTTATTTATTTATTATTTATTTATTTGCACATATATAAAACTTCACAAAATCCAGTCAATGAAAACAAAACAAGAAATGTGTCAGGAGAGGTCAAGAAGCCACAGGCTTATACAAAGGACCTCCCCCCAACCCCAGGAGAAAAAAAACAATAACAAAAAAGGAAGAAAAAATCTAAGCTAACATAATTTTAAAAATACAACAAAAAAAAAAAAAATGATACAATACAAAATAACAACAATCACACATGTGTTAACTTACCCAGTATAAAGGTCCCAGTCCCCTTCATGAAGGCATGAGACTGACAGGCAGCATAACTCTGCAAACCCTGAATAGGAGAAAACAACTTTTACTACACGGTTTACCCTGTATAAACATGTCTATTAATTATTCCAGTTACATTACAGATGTTACAATAATGTGCAGCAGCTGATTCATGTGACTGTCAGTGTCCTCCAGAGATCAGCAGGCTGCAGAGAGGAGAGGAAATAGAGTCATAATAATAATAAACCCACCGGGTGTTTTGCTGCCAGCGCATCGTCCACTTTGGTGAGACCGATATTGACCATTTTGTTGTCTGTTGTGAAGCTGGAGGTTAAAGTTTTAGATGGAGAATAACATTAGCTTGTGTTACCACTGTGTACATAACTCTACTATTATAAAACTTCCGTGCTGCAAAGAAAGAAGAGAGAAACAGCCGTTTGTATAAAACACTAGCGACGCCTGATGGACAGGAGGTGGTACTGCAGCTTCTCAACATTAAAACACTAAAATATCACATTAATGGACAAAAAGAGAGAGATTGTTCTGGTGACATTAAAAAAGGATGAAGAACAAAAAAACAATTAAATAATTATGAAATACATTAGCATAACACAGACAAGACAATATGCAAAACTAATACTATTATTATTATAAGTAACTAAGCACATTTACTCAAGTACTGTACTTAAGTACAATTTTGAGGTATTTGTATTTTACTTGAGTATTTCTATTGTATGCTACTTTCTACTCCACTACATCTCAGAGGGAAATATTGCACTTTTTACTTCACTACATTTATTTGACAACTTTAGTTACTTTGCAGATTAATAATACAAAATATAATTAACCAATAAATTATGTTGTAATATTAGATTAAGATAAAACTTTACTGATCCCTGGGTTAAATTAACCAGCAGTACATAAAGTAATTAAAATGAGCTCCACCTTTACCAGCTGCACCATTTATGTGTTGAACAAATAAAACTTCCCCAAGACATCCCCAAAATATTAATAAATATCCCAAAAATATTTTTTTAAAAGTGTTCAGACAAAATTCGGAAACTATCAACCCAGAAAATAATAATAAAATTAGCTCCACCTTTACCAGCTGTATGTTGAACAAATAAAATACCCCATATTAGTAAAATATCAAAAAACATATTAGTAAAATATCCCAAATATATTAGTAAAATATTCAACAAATTTCAGATAAAATACCCCCTCCCATCATGCATCAATAATTATAATACAATAATATAATATATTATTCTACTTAAGGACTTTTAGTTTTTGTACTTTAAGTATATTTTGATGCTAATACTTTTGTACTTTTTTAAGATTTGAATTCACTATGATATTAGTACTGAAGTACAACATGTGAGTACTTCTTCCACCTTTGCTCAAGTGAGGCTTAAGAATAAATATTAAGTTTGCAAAAGTTAGTTAAAGCGTACAGGGTACAGATATGGACATTTTAACACCAAAAATGAAGGTGTCCAATATAAAAAGAAAACCTAATGGTGACAACATAATGATTTAGTACCTTGCCATGTTTGTGATACCTGGCCTGAAGGTATCAGTGTGTTATGCTGTCATTAGAAGAAGAAGACGGTCCAGCTGTTTCAACCAGTGGCAGCTACAAAACAAAGCAATGTCAACCACTTACAGTAATGGCTAACCGAAATGCAAACTGCCATTCAGTCACTGAAAGAAGACGTTGTGTTGAGATTTGATGGACTCCTGAATGATATACAAGGGGTACAAGGTGAGTTAAAATCGGTCACAGTGCATTTCACATTGGCTAAAGGCAGAATTAGCTCCAACCAAGACAATATCACAACCATACACCATAAAAGCTAATAAAAGACTGGTGTGTAAAGCAAGAAATGTGAGTTACTGTTGACATCTTCATCCAAAGAGGGATCTTCCTTCACAGGTAATTTTTAGTAAGTAAATAACTAAGTAAGTAAGTACATTTAAATGTATTCGTAAGAGCAATGACAAAGTTTAGAAAAAAAACATCTGAAAAGGTAAGTAATATGTTTTTCTTCTCTGTTATCCTGTAAACAATTCTTCAGTTTTATCTTGTGAATCCTTCTGGGAGAGCCACTGGCATTGACTATGAAAGCTGCTGTTTGTCTATTCAGATAGACAAACATTAAATCCTCCTGCTGAAACTCTTCCAACCATGAAAAAAAATGTGTTGTTATAATAATTAAACATTATATACATCAAAACTACCTTTTATCCATCATTATTGATAATTTCCAACACATTACACTTTGAATTTGGTGCTTTAATATTATATTGATCATCCTTGGCCACTAAACAAGGATATTATTTTTTTTTGTTACTACATTTGCAAATTAGGGCTGTCTATCGATTATTATATTTAATCGCAATTAATCACATGATTGTCCATAATTAATCACACATTTTTTATCTGTTCAAAATGTTCCTTAAAGGGAGATTTGTCAAGTATTTAATACTCTTATCATCATGGGAGTGGGCAAAATATGCTGCTTTATGCAAATGTATGTAAATATTTATTATTGGAAATCAATTAACAACACAAAACAATGACAGATATTGTCCAGAAACCCTCACAGGTACTACATTTAGTATATTAAATATGCTAAAATCATAACATGGCAAACTGCAGCCCAACAGACAACAACAGCTGTCAGTGTGTCAGTGTGCTGACTTGACTATGACTTGCTCTAAACTGCATGTGATTATCATAAAGTGGGCATGTCTGTAAAAGGGAGACTCGTGGGTACCCATAGAACCCATTTACATTCACATATCTTGAAATCAGAGGTCAAGGGACCCCTTTGAAACTGACCATGACAGTTTTTCCTCTCCAAAATTTAGGGCAAGTTTGGAGCGTTATTTAACCTCCTTCGTTACAAGCTAATATCACATGGTTGGTACCAATGGATTCTTAAGGTTTTTTAGTTTCATATGTATCTTCTTCTAGCTAAAACCTCCGAAAGATCGATTGTTTTAATGCGTTAAAGAAATTAGTCGCGTTATAGCGATTTTGCGTTAACGCGTTATTATCGGGTTAACGTTGACAGCCCTATTGCAAATAAATGCAAACCATTTCCTACAGCTGCATTACGTTTAAGGCCCAGTGAACAGATAAGACATGAAAGTTGGTGCTTTAATAAAGTCATCATCGTAGCCTGTCTTTATGTCTGTTAGATGCCTTGTGTGACCTCAGGCCTGCCACAACAGCACAGCCTGCTGACCCCTGCGACCCCTCTGTTGAACTCTGACACCACGGTGACCTCAAGGGTTCTGCCGAAGGCTGGAGATGAGCGGGAATAAGAAGAAGAGACAGATGGAGAGAGTCCGCCTACTGCTGAGACACATGTAACAACACACAGGCTCAAGTTACCAGACATCTGTTACTTGTTAGCTCCAGAGATACAAGTGATAAAGCCACAGAGTTGGAGCAATGTTTTAAAAGGTATTTCAAACACAAGGTAAAAAGAACAACAAATTAACTACAGGTGGTTAGAACTGTGTGGTAAACAAGAAGGTCCAACACAGCCCTCTGCACTAGTAAGATTTCTACCAGGCAGTGAAACCACCAGTCCACAAACTGGATGGTAAATCAGTTTTAAAGGCAGTAATATCAGCACTCATAAATGCAGGAAATTGATCTGACTGAACAGCCTGTTGTGGTTTGAGTTGGAGATGAAATATCAGGGTTCCCTATACAGCAGGTATATCATGTAAAAACCCACTTCACACACAAATAGGGGGATATAACTAGGGCTACAACTTGTGATTATTTTCTATTTATCTTTTGATATTTTTTTAATACAGTAATTAATTAATTTACTTGGTAAAATGCCAGAAAATTGTGAAAAAGTTGAAGGTATTTCATTTACAATTATAAACTAGAGACCATCTTGTGATGGGATCACACCAGCAACGACATCAAATCGGACCAGGGCTTAAAGTAGTGGGGACATTCCTACCCCCCAAGGCTATTGAATGGAGGCTGGGACATAGTCTTGAGCTGTGGGGTATGACACATGCACAGTGTAATAGGAGCTGCAACATTGGAGGGTTACAGCAGACGGCGCTAGAAATAAAGGGATGGTGTCTGCTCGGGCCAAACCAATCTTTAAACTCTGCCTTTATTTTGATCACACTTATAAAGTTTCGTGACGGCTACCTTCACAGCTGTGGCGCTATCATGGTGACAAAATCTGCCCACAGACAGACAGACAGAAATAGAAACACCTGGCAAAGTACTGCTACAGTTGGTGTCTCCAGGACCCACACACAGAGAATAGAGACTACAATTTGAGAATCCTGAACCAGCCAATGTTTTCTTGATAAATGATTAATCTATATCAGGGTTCCTACACATTTTCCATTTCAAAATTCCTTACTTTTCCAGACTCAAATTTCCAGACTTCTCTGTAGATTTTTCAGACCATATTAGACTTGAGATTGTGATTCGGAGTGCAGAGGATGCTGTGACTAGACTACAATGCTTTTGCCCTTGCATATGCTGGTATTTTCGCATTTGGATTTTTATTTTCGATTGTCAAACCCTCAGAAATCTTGCCCATCTTGCCCAATTTACCCATCGTGGCTGTTCAGTCCACAGCCCTGCGCAGAAAGTTGAACTGAGAGCTGTTCTGCAGGCTGTGACGTACAGGCGTAGAGGCAGCTCTTACTACTTACTACTTATTGCCTTGCTTTCAACGACATCAAGTTCGCTCTGGTCCACGCTCTCTCTCATGGTAGTAAACATTTTGGCTGCACTGGCTGCTCCAAACGCCATGAAAAACACTCTGCTTGTATTATCCATTTATTTTTAGAAATTCTGAATTTTATATTTTAAAAAACAAGAATAGGGGCAATAGTCTGGACACAGAAATGTTTTTCCATACTCTTTTTTTTACTTTCTCTTTTTTCCATACTTATCCAGACCTGGAAATTACTAAAAAAAACAATACATTTCCATACTGAATAGGAAGACCTTATAATGAACATTGTTATTGATTGATTCTCTATTGATCGTCAAAATTAGTTACCAATCATTTCAGCAATAGGCTGGTCGGGTAAATCTTTAAAATATTTGTAACATACTGTATGTGAAAAGTCCTTTACACTTTACTTCAATTTCCCCTATTTAGCATTTAAAGGTTGTATGAAAACATTTATGAAGTGGTTAATAACACACTATAAGGTAGTTGTAGACAGATATAAGTTTGTAAATGTATTTGTTAACAACTATAACTCCTCTTGTGGGCACTCACAGACTGCAGAGGTTAAAGTAAAGTGTTACCAAATAAATAAATATTGTAACAACTATAAGACAGTCTCATTTTATATTTCAGGCTCTTCAGGCTACTTTAATGTATTTTCTTAAAACCGACTTTAATTATTAAGTAGCTTCCACATGTTCTTCTATCTGTGACCAAATCGTTACCCGAAAGCCAACAATTTAACCTAAATGAATTATTATCTTCTTCTTACGCCGAATTCGCACCAGAGCAGCGGTGAAGTTTGGCCTGCGGCCACCTGCCATGCCATGTCTATGAAAAGCTGCGGTAGCCGCTCCCAAGCTCAGCCAGCTGTGGCAAAGTGTGGCCAAAATAAAAGTTGGGAAAAGTTTAAATTTTTGTGGCGAAGTACGGCCAGAGTACCCGCAGCCAATCGGTAAACAGATCATGAATCATGTGACATATTGACCTATATTACAAAGAACTCCTGGCTGCAGAAAAAATGTATTATTGTGGCGAGCCGCACTTCACTGCTGCCTGGTGAGAATTTGGTGTTAACCTGTGCATGAGCATCCTTGAATTTAAAGCAACATAATTTGAAATTTCACGATACTGAATACCCCAACATTGAGAGCATCACTTTAACGACTCCACAAGAGAACTCCAACAAATGAGGTTCATTTTATTTATTATCATTTTACATTGGAAAAGCAACGGTCAGTTATCCCCCCCAACTGTACTTCCATTCACATATTGTAGCTCTTTATTTCTAGGTGATTAATGTTTATATTCTTACAAAACAAAAAAGATTTCAGACACAATCTGTACACTCCAAATCCAAGTCACACCCCTCCCTTCAACCCATCTATGACAAATAACGCTAACATGGGAGCCAAATTTTTAGTGCAGTGTTGAAAACCTGTTCGCACACATACAAAATAAACAATCAACAAGTCGCATGTACATCTGTGAATTACATGCTTACTATGTGTCTGGACTCCTCACCTAAGACACGAGAGGACACATTAAGCAGGTGTGCATTGTAGGTAATACAAGGAAGGCAGGCGATTGAGGATAAAGTCGACACAGAACAATTTCACTTGGACTGCCGTGTCTTAGAAAACAAAAGCAGGAAATGGTTCAGTTCATAAAACCGCTCTCCAAAATAAAATTTACCAAAAAGGTGTGTAAAAGGGGGGCGGGGGGGAATTCAAGTTTTACACTCCAAGACGTCTCTCACGTGGAAGATTTTTTTTAGTGACAATGATGGTGTGCAGTGTTTTCATGGAAAATCTGGAAGGGCAACACCGAGGAGGACTCACTCACTCATTCATTCAGGATAAAGAAAGAAAAATCAAGTAACGGGGTTGAAATGTTCAGTCCCCCTCCCTGCCCAAAAAGACGTGACATAAAAAGGTCCCATATTGTCCACTTTTTTTTTTATAACGTTTGCCTTCAAATATCACCAGGACAAAAAACATGTTTCACAATCAAATGTTTTAAATAAATATAGCTCCATTGATAGAATTTCTTCAAAAAAATAACCCTTAGAGCAAACTCTCACACAAGAGCACTACCCCCCCCCCCGCCCCTCCCCCTTCCTCCCCCTTCCTCCCTCCCCAACACACGCATACCATAACCCTGCAGGTGCAAAAAATACAGTTGAAGAGACAGGTGTTTGTTAAAAACCAGCAAACTATGACGGACTGGAGGGATTTTAACCAGTTGATACAGGAGTGCCGAGAAGACTTTGGTACAGATAATCATCAGGCAGATATTGAAGTGTCTTGAGAACATGAAATAATTATTTTGTGATCACAAGAAAGCAGTTTGTTAAACTGTGACCAGCTTTGTTTCTGTGGGATACTGACAAAGGCCTGTCAAAATACTAATAACACCCGGAACAGCTTTTTAAATAACAACTGGAGGATTTTGATTTAAAAAAAAAAAAAAGGAAAAAAAAGTAATAAATCCAGTTTTTTCAGGTGATTAAAAATTTGTACCTTGTCAAATTGATAGAAAAATAAAATAACTCAAACTTCTAGAAAAATTAAAGCCTTTATTTGGCAGCTACTTTATTATAGAACAGTGAAAATATTTTTTTAACCCACCAATTTATGATTAAATATGAAATTTTTAAAACTGTGGCCCTTTTACAAAGAGAAAAGACGTACATTAAACCCTGCCCGTAACCCATGTTGACCATTTCAATGTCCTTCAGTACATATTGGCAGCACATACATACATTACACACACAAGCATACGCACTCATACACACTCCCACACTCAATACTGGTAGTGTGATTCAATCAGTGAAATCTATCTGATGTGTGTCGTGGTTGGCTGCGTGGGGAGTACGACAGACAGGGAGGGAGGCGGCGGCGGCTGAGGTGTCGATGACCATGAAGACAGCAGCCGTGTGCACCAGAGAGGTCAGAGAGGGAGCAATACAGTGAAAAGGTCCATGTCCCATTGTACCAGCTGAACGACGGGTACTGCAGCCCCTGGGTCCCCCGTTTGCACAGACGTCACCACACCCAGCGGCCGGGTGGAGGAACAAAAGTGGATGACGACAACTGTCCGTGTTGTGGTCCAAAGAAGCTTGTCCAGTTCATCAACAAGACGACTTTTTTCCCCCCTCACATACAAAACCATAGCAGCAGGTAGAGCTCGAGGGTCTCCCTCCTCGAGAAAAATAATGAAAAAACAAAAATAATACCTTTTCCCCCGTCATCCAGCAAGCAAGCTATGGAGAATTACCAGTTCTGGGAAGTGGCAGATGTCTTTTTGCTTTATTCTCCATCCCCCTCCTCCATCTTCTTACCCCCTGAATCCATCAAACAATCAAGCAACCAACATTGTCCTCTGTCGTTAGTCTCTTGTCTGCAATTTCCCCCCTTTTTTGCACTTCATCCCCCCGCTCCCCTCCCACGAGTCTAACCCTATCCCTCCCCACCCGTTCTCCGAGGACAGAGGACCGATCATCGTTCGGGCTCCGACTCGAGGGCCAGCACCCGCTTGCGCTCGCGACACTGCTTCTTGTGGGCGGGCCAGTCCCTCTGTTGGCACTGGGAGCCGCAGTAGCGCGCCACCTGGCAGCGACCGCAGATGTTGAACTCCCGGAGCTGTGGAAAGACGAGGAACGAGATCAGGTTTGGCTCTTTCTATCTAATGTTGCTTGGTACTGAGATCCTAGGTAACAATTTTGCCAGAAGCATCAACTTGTGGGTGGGTTCATGAGGGTAAAAATGTTTAGAACTATAGTTTTCATCTCCCACTTATAAAATAATTAAAACAACATAACTACACATTGAATTTAGAGCTGGAACAAGGTGTTAGTTGTCAACTACTAAATTAATTGCAAAAAAAGGCATTTGAGGATGTAATTTTGGACTTCGGGAAACACCGATTGACATTTTATAGACCAAACAAGTCATTGATCAATCGAGAAAACACTGAGAAAAGATTTATCAACAATGAAAATAATAGTTAGTTGCAGCCCTAACCGAATTGATTAAAATCAGACTATAAAATCATAAGTTCAACAGGAATGCCAGTTGCAGTACATACCCTCCTCTCAATGAGTGAACAGGGAGGATAATGACACTCGTAGTAGGTGCAGGAGCACTCCTCTTCCTCCACCAGCTCCCCATTAGCGTTGTAGTAGCGTGTGCGACTCAGCTCCAGATACTGCTCCTCCACAGGGTCGGCCGGTACCTGCTGGATGGCCAGCCAGTACAGAGACTGTTCTCTGGACAAGTCAGATAATACAGAAAGAAATATCAAGCACGTGTTACATGTTTAACAATGAATATTGATGAATAAGCTGCAAGAAACAGGCTGCAGGAACACACACAAGAAGCCTATTACTCTCAATATTGTTAAATGGTCAGCTAACCAGAATACAAAATTACATTTAAATTAAATTAAATTAAATAAATATCTATTTTTTAAAGGCCAGAAAATGGAAGAGAAAATAAATCATGTAAATATTCATTTTTTTCTGAGCAATTGCCCATATCTGTTCTGATTTTCATGAAAAAAAATCGTTGTCGTCAGACCCAGGCTAAGCTAAGGCCTCAATGATTCAGACTGGCTTTGCCTACAGATAAAACATCCAGCTCATGCAGTACTCTATGTTCCTACAGAGCTACAGAATCATCATAATTCAGTCTTAAGCACTAGTATAGCTGCACTCCTACCTCTGTTTGCTGGAGATCTCCTCCGGTTTGGGGCTCCAGCCCACTGGCACCAGTCGCAGGTTGTCTAGCCGGTTGTCCACCGTCACAGAGTTGATGTGGATCACTTGAAAACTGGGGGCGATGCCTCCTCTGTGCTTCTCCCTGGGTCAAGACATGTATCCAGATCATAAGTCAGCCAGTCTCTTACCAGCAATAAAATAATGACAGCTCAGTAAGAGGAGATCCACTGATGTAGATGTTGGATGTCGACCGATAGATTTTTAAAGGCTGATATAATAATAATAGCTTGGAGCAGGAAAAAGCCGATTAATCGGCTGATATCTTCTTTACTTCTGCAGCAGCCTACTCAGCTACTTTTGCATACACAGTTTTTAATAAATCTGTTTTTTGTCACTCCGAATTTAATCTTTTGTAAGAGAATATCCTGTAGTGTGATTTGGTGGATTACATCATTGGAAAATGTTCTACTTATTTGCAATGGGCGATGCGCTGTTCTGTGGCTCACAGTATGACTGGCCAGGATTACTTCTGTTGCACGTCTCGTACATTGTTAAATGCCACTCTTGCAAAGCAAATAATGTTTGTGCATATTCCCGGGGTAAGGAGGATCCTTATGTGTGCGATTTCATTTCATGAATGGATGATTACGTGGCTGGATTATTTAAAAGAGAGAACGCTATATTGGTACAATAAGTAAATTAAAGTAACAGTGAGTGATATCTTTTCCTCCCTGTCTGCCTGTCTTGTATCTGGGACAAAGAGCTGATAATGTTGCGTTTTATATTTGAGAGATAACCTTTTTCTCCCCCTCTACCTTGACTGTGTGTATGGAGCCTCAATGGTAAACAATGATGTACGTCCCAGTGTGAATGGGATAACATACAATTATATATACAAGATCAATAACAAGCAATTGTCAACTTCAAACTTGTGAGATAAACAGTACTAGTCCACTGAACTAAGAGTTCCTGATGATATGAAGCTTTACTGATATCAGCAGGAACATTATTTTGGAAGACAGAGTCAGAGACGGAGTACCAGCCTGTATGTTTCTTCAGATGAAGAAGCACCGAGAGAGATGCAGCTGGTGCATCTCTAGGTTGTCTTCAGCATCTTGCAATTTTAGCTATTTTTTTAATCAGACTTTTCTGTTGCAACAACACTCATATCTGTATTCAGAGGTCCTATACAGTGCGTTTAGGTTGATAATGATCAGAGGACCCCGTCGAGGACACTTCCATTATAAGAAATGCTCGACTACACAGAGTGTTGAATCCAGCTGCTCCGACAGAAAAAAGTGTTTACTCCACACCTGACATCATGAACAAAATACTTACCAGAGCAGCTCATGCAATGGCCTTCCTGCCCAGCGGCCTTTGCCAATGTCGAAAGCGTAGGCAAAGATCTTAGCTCCATTGCCATCCGCATCTACCTCCATGCGTGCCTGGAAATGGAATAACACAATTTGTTAAACATTGGCACTATCAGAAAAGTGGAAATGGCGATATTTTTCATAAACACAAGTTGCAGTCGTTTACCTCAAACGCATAGTTTTCCACAAGGGGTATGTCCTGCTCATCAATCAGTGTGTATTTTGTCTGAAATGAGAGAGAACATTTTCATGTTAACAACCACAGCTCTTACAGGAGTAGCTGTCTTTTCATGGCCTGCTTTAGCAGGACACCAACTTGTTAAAACCAACGGATTCACCTATGTATCAGGTTTTTTTGTTGTTGCCAGAATCGATATATTTGCTTCACTTGAGTCTATGCAGAGGTAGAAGGAAGTTACCACTTCTATTGTTGTAGTCAGAGTAACGTGACGTTATATCTGTTCCATATTCTTCAACCAAAACAAACAGCAGCGAGCCGGTGAGCCGAAACGATAAAGTACAAAACGGCACAGGGCATGGATACGACCTGCACTCTCACATGTTAAATCCAAATTTGCAAACACTACACATCCAGTAAAGTATGGAAACACTTTGGGTTTCACACATCGCCAGGAAAAGCAGAGCTGGACATCATGGCTAAAGAGGCATGCTAACTCTGTTATGGATAGCTAACGTTCTCGTATTGCGATAACGTGCGGTCAAGCCGGCTGTCACTCTCATCTCTGTGGTCAAATGGGCCGACGCTACAACTGTAGAGCACCCATATACTGACATTTATGTTAAATGCACTCAAGCGGCCCCGATGGAGCTGACCATGGATGTATAAAGAGAACGGAGCTGACGGGAGAGCTAGCGACGGACTTGGCGAAGTTAGCGGAAGTATACATGTGTGACTATGTCCGGTTTTCAAAATAAGGTGTTAACAAAGGGAATTGTATATACAATATACATATATGTAAATAAGAGAAATAAGATTGATTGGATTGTATTCACCAGAAGTATAAAACATTACATGTCCCTTATAAATTAAAAAGAAAATATCATTAAATTGTAAAGCCATTGTTTTTATTCTTTGATTTTTGGGTTGCTGGAATTTTTTCTTTTATAAATAATGCCTGACAACAACTGATATATTTGACTTCAGGACATCTCTGACTACATACATACTGAAAATCAAACAGTTTTACTATATTAAGATATTTTCCTAAGTCCCTAGAAGTCTATGATTCAACTTTTTCCCCATGGTCTAATGTTAAAAAAAGAACAAAAATCACAATAAGTCATAATATCAAATCACAATACTCAAAAATCGCAATGCACAAAAGACAATGTGAGAGCAGGATCCTATAAGCTCATAACGGATTACATGTATTTAAAAGTAGGCATTCGCAAAGAGCTGTTTCAGTATTTTGAAACTTTCTACTCAAATAATTAGATATTAAATACATAAAATAACGACTTCAATCAGCAATCATTTATAAAATAATTTGATGAGCCCCCTGTGTGTCTATTGCAGAACCACCTCCTGTTATTTAGCAATGGCTCCCAAGAGCTTTTGAGTTTAGTTACAAAGGCATCATAGCAACTTATTTACTAACCGTGTCCAAAATTAATCAGTTCCAAATGTGGCTTTTTTTGGTGTATATATATTTCAAGTGTATATTTATGCACAATTTAACTGGTTTGTAAAG
Organism: Sebastiscus tertius; assembly: GCA_916701665.1. NCBI lineage: Eukaryota > Metazoa > Chordata > Actinopteri > Perciformes > Sebastidae > Sebastiscus > Sebastiscus tertius. Next base: position 13,595 of record CAKAOH010001667.1, read on the forward strand.
TCAGACAACACTACTTATTGAAAGTGGCATGTTTGCAGAAGGCCACAAACAGTCACAAATGATACGGTATGTCTAAACTCCCATTTAGGAATTTGACCCACATGTTGCAGCCACATCACATACTGTACATAAACATCATCGCACATGTCCACGTCATCAAGAAGGAAAACAAGCTCAACAACCTGATTTGAACCAATGTTTGGCACAGCTCTTTGTTTATGTTTTCGCTATGCTTCTTCTGTATGTAAATGTTTTTAATGTTTTCTACTGTCATTTTGAAATAAATAATAATAAAAAAAAAAAAAACTGATTTGAACCAAACAAACTCAGCTTTTTTTTTGTTTTTTTACATCAATAACATCTGGACTCGAGATGCAACATATTTATAAGAGGGAGAGACAGGGTCACGTGTTGACCGTTTACCTGGACTCTGTTAGTAGGTGGGATTTACAAGTGACACGTGACAAGATACCAACACAGTAGCCTCCACGCTCCACTGAGCATGGTACAAAACAGCACATACCTAAAAGGTCCAAACATGCAATGTGACACTTTGTCTCGCCTGCCAGACTATTGTGTGTAGATCTTTAACAGCAGTGACATCATGTAAATAAGTTGTGTGTGTCTGCTGACTGGAGCCTAGAGGAGGAGCACTGTGTGTGTGACACCCAGCAGGTGGGCTACTGATTGGTTCCAGCTCAAACAAAACGCTCTGCACACTGTCTATCCTGGGTGTGTGAGTGTCTTGTGTCTTCTCAGGTCATCTGGATCAGGTCTGCTTAGTGTCCCCAGAGTCAGAACAAAACATGCAGAAGAAGCAGCGTTCAGTTTTTATGCACCAAATATCTGGAACAAGCGCCCAGAAACCTGCAGGACCTCCAACTCTGAGTTCTTTTAAATCACAGCTTCAAACTTTCCTGTTTGCTGCTGCTGCTGCCTTTTATCAAACCAGATAATGATCTTATACTGCACTATAACATTTACTCTTGTGTTATATTCTACTTTAGCTTCTGTCCTAAAGCTTTTATTTTTAGCTTGTTTTTATTTTCTAATCTTTACTGTTTTTATGACTGTTTTAATTATGTCTTAATGTTCTTTTGCACTTTATCGCAATGTTCTTTAATGTTTATGCAAAGCACTTTGAATTGCCCTGTTGCTGAAATGTGCTACACAAATAAAGCTGCCATGCCTTGTTGCCTTGTGACACCAGCAGCCAGCCAGCCAGGAGAACCTCACGACCATCATCCAGACATAGTTTAACGTCACAACACTGATTATGTAGCCCAAAAAAACGATGCAAGTGTTCGGCCACAGATGTAGAGCAGTGTGTTGTGCTGCCGGTGCTTTGTCACGTTGCACAAAAGACTGAGTAGATGGAGCATGGCGATGGCTTCCTCATTAGCAGACACTCCACCGTGTAATCCAAATATAACACAGCTAGCATGCCACTGCTAACTCTACCATTAACCGATAAAATGATATATAAATATATCCCCCACCGTCCAAAACACATCTCCATGTCTACCCGACACCAGTACCGACACAATAAGACCGCCTGTGTTTACCTCTGTGCTGATTATTCCACCGTTTACCGTCAGCCAGCAGCTAACCTGCTATATGCTAGTTAGCGTTAGCTTCACACAGAGAGCCAGTCTGCCTCGGCCGGCTCCTCTAATCCGGTCAAACGCGGTTAAAATCGGTAAAGCTGTGCGACTCCCGCATCGGCAACGGGTTGTTAAGCATAAAAGCTGTTGCCTAGCACCGACACATCACCGCGGAAACCTTATTTTCTACCGTGTTTCGGTCTCCCCGCCGGGCCCTCCCCTCCCCTCCCCCGGCCGGCCGCCGCCGCCGCACATGGCCGTCCTCCCGGGCTCCAGCTCACCTTCCCGGCCACACGGCCGAGCCGCACGATGCCCAGCTTGAAGTCCGACATCAGGAGGACGGTGCGGTGCTGGCAGACAGACAGAGGCCGTACAGATCCAACCTTTAGGTGTACAACTCTCCGGGGCAGCCCCTCTAGCCCCGGTGAAGTGATGCCAGTTCGGGTGTTGGGTGTTTCGGCGTGACTCCGGATCTCTCCGGCAGCAGCCCAGCCTCACTGGGTGACACACCGCTGCTGCTGCTGCTGGCGCAGGAAACGGAGCGAGCTGCTGAGGGGGCGGGACGGGACGAGCCGCTGATCAACCGACCAATCAGAAGCAACGCTGCGTTTGTTCTATTACGGAGCGTCTGATCTGTTGGCCAATAGGAAGCGAGTATTTCTGTTTCAGTTATTACGTCATATCACTCTCGTGACCACTTCCAGCCATTTTCGCGCGAAATGTTTGATGGCTGGGTGGGAGATTACATTTTACTGAATATGTCTCAAACGTGTAGATATCACTTTACATGTAAACCTTAAAATACATTTATTTACAGAGTAAGTTATGTGTATTTGCAAATCGTTCCTGTACTTTTGTGGATGTGACTTTATGCAACACAAATACAAAAATACATGTTTGTGGATAATGAAATATTTGCAGAACATGGTACACATTTGTGGAATGTCCTCTGTGGGTTACAACTAATAAAGTCCAATAAAAACTTCCATATCTCAGTGGCCTAGAAGCATCTCCCACAGCACTGTACTATAGAAATATTATATTTGGTTGCTATGATTACAGTGACAAAGACAGTAATGCATTTTTTTCTTATTAATTGAATTTTAATTCTTGCGAAGTTCCACATTCACAAGTGTAAATTTACCCCAAAAAAGCCAAATTTCTTTGTATTTATGAAAGAAATGGATCTATATCTGTCAACAATTTCTTCCTCACAAAACAAAAAAGCAATGAAAACAATGAATGTATGCAATATCTTTAAAGTCTTTAAAGTGAAATTATTGTCATACTCTCGCGTGGTCTTTTTTATTTATTTATTTAATTTTTGTTTTATTTTATGTTGGTTTTGTTTAATTTCTGCTGTCCTTTTATGTTTGGCACAGCTCTTTGTTTATGTTTTCGCTATGCTTCTGCTGTATGTAAATGTTTTTAATGTTTTCTGCTGTTACTATGTATACTGTATTTTTGAAATTAAAAAAAAGAAAAAGAAAAAAAAAGCATTTCCCACATAGACAGTCCACCATTATAAAAGACACATCCATGAAACTGTTGATAATCTCAAACTACAAGCAAGATCGATTATCAGTCTTTGTATTATGAACTTTTAATCCATGATTTTATATTTGTAAAACTTTCCCAGAGCCTAGAAAGGTTGTATTTATTTGTATGACATCATTGTAATAATATAAAGTCCATGGGCTGAGTTCAGTGGTGTTTGACATCACAGCGTATAATGTTTGCTATGCTATAAATCAGGCTTGATGATGCAGGACCATTGACTATTATATTTGGTGTATATCAACATGATAATCTTTCACCTACGCTACGGCAGACCCACAAGGCAAGGAATAATGATAGAAAATTATAGCCTACATCAAGAAAGGTGTATCATTATCAGATATGTGCTTAGTGGTGTACATTAAATAGTTATTGTATAACAACAACAGTTTCAAATTTAACCACAGGTAATAAGTATATTAGATATGACCCTTTTCTGTCATTTTATACGTAATTGATGATGATATTCTATTAGCTACTTGGTTTCTTTGTAAGTCAATGCAATTACAGTTAAAGTTCAGCTTTTTATTCACATAGATATGTAGGTCTCTGTGTTTAAAACAGTAACAGCATGTTTAAAAACAAGTAAATATTGATTTCAGTAAAATTATTAATTAATTAATTTAAATAAATTGTAAAAGTGTATAAGGGTTTAGAACATTACGATAGAAGTATATAATGGTCATTCCCCATGCTCTATTATGTCATAAGTTGTTGCAGGAATTTTTGGGTTGATACCATTTGTTACACAGATTTGCTAAATTTAACAATTTTTTACCACTCGAGAATTGATCAAAATGATCAATAATCCCTCCCAAATACCACATTAAGACACCATGACCTCGAGGAACACCATAGAAAAAGCCATGCAGTGATTTGGTATCAAAAACTTTTTACATTTGGAGATTTCTGCAAGAATTGCATTTTTCAGAGATTAGATGGTGAGCACTTCTGTTGTGTAAACTGCTCAGAAAACCCTTTATTGTCTTTCTACCTAGGAAAGCCATCCATCCTCTGAATGCTCTAGGTCTCTAGATTGTGGCTGTAAAGCTTCATGAGGCTGTGATTATCCTAGAGGTCACCACAGGTAATTTTATACAGTGAGGTCAATATCTATCTGAAATGGCTATATGAAATGGCTACTATGGGGGCTAACATCATCACACTTGAATACAGTTGGGCTCATTGGATTCACAAGAGTCTCAGCTTTACAGTGATACACAATTTATGTGATTCCAAGACTGTTTAGGGACCCCAGTATGCAGAAATATTCAGATACATCAATTTAGAATAGGCAAAAATAACATATTTATACTGCTTCCAAAAAACTGCATAGTTATTGTCCAAAACTGCATGTGATTATCATAAAGTGGGCATGTCTGTAAAGGGGAGACTTGTGGGTACCCATAGAACTCATTTTCATTCACATATCTTGAGGTCAGAGGTCAAGGGACCCCTTTGAGTTTTTCCTCACCAGAATTTAGCCTAACTTTGGAACATTATTTAGCCTCTTTCCCGACACGCTAGTATGACACGGTTGGTACTGATGGATTCCTCAGGTTTTTTAGTTTCTAGCTCTAAAATTGAACGTGCTACAGCCTCTCAAAGACTGTAAAGTTGGTCGGGATCACCCGCAGGTCTCAGAGGGTTAAAGGAATGTACGACAAATGATTTCATCCCCACACACTCTGATTCTCATAGCAAACTGGAGGATGTTTCAAATTGCATTCATTACTCTAAATAATCTCCAGGGCCAGATGCAGTTTCATCACCAGCATCTTCTGTCCCAACACATCTGTCTGGTGATAAAGATGACTTTCAGTTCAGTTACTCAAGTGAGGGAGCACCCTCTGGAGATCAGGAGCAGTATTACAGAAACGTTTTTGGAAAATTGTAAATTTAGAAGAAGAGTTTGAGAATAGAGAAAAAATATTTAGAATTTTAGGGGGAAAATGTTAATTTAAGATATTTTCAATTATACCTTTAAATTATACGTTTTTGCAATACCGTTACAGAGTTTACATTTGTTGAGTCGTTCAAGTTCCTCAGATTATGAATGCATTGTTGCTGTCCGGTGAAATACTTCTAATCAATAGTTGGTTTTCTGACTTTTTAGAAATGCAAAGTTTTCACTCAACACAACAATATCTTATTAATTGGTGAAGTTGTGATGATAGCCAGTGTTTTCTAACAAATCTTATTTCACTCGTATACGGCAAAGAATCAAAAATGTCCCAGCACTCATTTACTTTAGTTAATGAAACGGTAAAGCCACAAAACACAAGTGGTGAAGTAAAATAGAAGGATCACAGGAAGGCACAATAAAAGTGTGTTTTAAGAAGAATCTTAAATGAAGTGATAGATCTCCTCTGGACAGATCACTTGCATTATTTCATATTTTTGTTGTTTTGTTGTTTTCCAGTTCTTACGGTATGTAAAAAGTATTCAGCTCTTTCTTCCACAACAAGCTTAGTGCACAGGAATCTCTAGTTTGTTTCATGATGTGAACACATCTTGTGTTTGCTAGTTTTCCCCACTACAAAACAGCTTTTTATGTTGTAAACAATGGCAGCACTGTGCCTCTGCTGTTCCCATTTCAAAGTGAAATGTGTGGAAACCCACCTTGTCTGAGCCAGAAGGCATGACTCTCTTCTGTCAATCACTCCTATCCAGTTACTCCTGGAGCTGGGAGGAGTGGGAGCTGTGTCGTTCCTTGGTTCCGTGTGCGGGTTTGGATTTCTGGAGATTTGATCTGTTTCCTCCCAAACATATGTGTAGCTTTAACAGAAACTCTTTCATTTAAGCTTAGTTTAAAAAGTGATGGGATACGAAGAGGATATATCAGCCTTTTACTTCCTTTTGATAGAAAACTCTTGTCCTAATTCCTCTTCAAGAATTTATCAGGAAGTTAACAGGAAACTTTTATTATTGGCATTCACTGGTGAAAGCTAACACATGGGTAGGACGGATACAAATAAACTACTAAAATACTTACAGTTAAAACAATATGTCACACTGGCAAATTAAATGAACATTAATGGACATTATCTTCCAATAATATAAATATATCAAGTTAGCACAAGAACTAAAGAACAGCACAGTAAATTAATTTATTTTTCTAGCCTCTCATTTTATATGGCATCAGCACATTGTAAACAGTGCTATTAATTAACTATTAATTTACCATTATCAATAGGTTATTTTAGCATATTTCATGGTTGCACCCTGGTGTTGCTTTCGCAATGAAGACATAATTATTTTTAACTGAATGGGCCGGGACATTTGTCAAGGCTGCATCTTTCAAAAAGTATTTGAGGTTTATTCCCTCTGGATTCCAGACAGTGGGTGTTGCTCACAATATATTGCTAAACAGGGCCGTCTCTGAGGTGTGGCTGCAACTCTGATCCCTGTGCACTCATATGATGAAACTATGTATCTATCACACCTATCCACCCTGGAAAATGTGATTGTACTCATACAGTTTCATCTCAATAGTATGGGGGGAAATTCTAAATGAAAATACCCAGATATTTATTTAATATGAGACTGCTATAATAGCAAATAAAATATAAAAAATGGTCAAAAACAAAGTCATACACAAGTAAAAAGCTCTAATAAAGAAAAATAGTCCCTTTCACAATATGGTTGGATGACATGTTTATCAAATTTCAGTAGAGTTGAATCATTTCACAGAATTCTGTTGTTTAAAGTGTTGACTTCAAGAAAATGTAAATCATAAACAATACAATATAAGGAATTCAAGTTTTTGTTTTACATGTGAAACGTTTTACCTGATGTGAAGTATAACAAAAGAACACATTTAATCACATTAAATATCAATTTGGTTATTTTTAATGTGGTTTTGCAGACCTTTTTCACAGCAAAAGTCAGACTTTTTTTGACCATATAAATTTACATTTGTAACTGAGTTATAGATGAAGAAAATCTGCATTTGTTCTGAATTAATAATAAATCAACACGTAGGCATGTTTTATCACTTTATTTGCAAACATCATTGATGCAAGAAAACTTACAAGAAAAACAACCTATTTTTACTTGACTGTTTTCTTTTTATTCATATTTAAATGTTGGAGGGAACCTGAGATCTAAGATTTTCATTTCTAACGACTTCTTCTCTGTAATTGTTGTGCATATGATAATAACGAACTTGAAACTTGAAACAATGTCATAAAACATTATACAGCCTAATAAAATGTTGTCTTGTACTTCAATAAAAGTTTTGTACGTCATTTACAGGAATGCAGGTTGAAATCCTGTGATTTTAATTTTGATATTGAGATGAGCTGCTCTTTAATTTAAAAGTGGAAACAACCTTGTTTAGTAGTTTAAACTGTAGCAAATCATCCAAATGTATGTACTCGTCATAATATAAAAGTGGAAACTACCTTGTTTGGTAGTTCAAACTATAACAAATCATCCAAATGTGTGTACTCATCATGTTTTCCATGCACAATCTTTACCTGCAAAGATGGACTAATAGTAGTAGAGCAAAAGTACCTGCGCTTCCCACTGAAATATAGTTGCAATACAGTTACAGAGTTTACATTGTGTACTTTTAATTGGTAAAGTTGTGATGATAGCCAGTGTTTCCCAACAAATCTTATTCCACTCGTATACGTCAAAGAATCAAAAACATCTCAGCACTCATTTACTTTATTTAATGAATTAAAGTGCATGAAATGGTAAAGCTACAAAACACAAGTGGTAAAGTAAAGTAAGGCACAATGAAAGTGTGTTTTAAGAAGAGTCTTAAAGGAAGTGACAGACTTAGCCATCCCACCTATGTAGTGTCAAGTAGGCTACAACCTACTCAAACTAGTTCAACTACAGTAGGTTTCTTTACCTCTGTGGTTATAGGCTTCACTTTGGGTCACAGCTGGAAAGTTTGAAGTGGCCAAAAAGACTAAAGAGGGGAGAGAAACAGGAAATGAAGGCAAACTAATGATTTAAAACTCACAAGACGGCTATCAGCTCACGCCCAAATCAAACAAGTGAAACCCAGCAGAGCAGAAAGCTATTTTTTTCCCTCTCTCTGCTAGTCTGACCTCTACTGTCCGTGTTACTTCCGTGTTGTGCTCACAGCTCACCTGCTCACCTGTTCCACCTGTATTACTGCGCTGTAGTGCTGTAGTGAACAGGTAGGTGCGACTCCAGCTCAGCCGGTGCACCTGCTGCTTTATTGTACCATGACGGAGGAGCTCATGACGTGTGATTTAACATGCCCGTCTTCACCGGTGAAGACTTTGAATGGTGTGAAAACTAAAGACATGGATTTTGAGGAGCCTATTTTCTCGGTGTTGAGCGGCGGAGTGAAGCTGCAGCGGCAGCAGTCGGTACCGAAGGACACCTCGACATCACCGGCTGCTGCTGCTGCGACCACCACCGACACCGAGTCCGGGATCTTCTCCGGTGAAGGTGAGCTGTGTGTGGAGCATGAAGCCGAGCTGGACTGGTTCTGTGGCACCGAGCAGAGACTCATCTGCTCTCACTGCGCCATCGTGGGCCCCTGCCACGGACACACTGTGACCCCTCTGGCCACCAGAGTAACCGCAGTCAGGGTGAGTATATAGGCCGATACTACTTTTACTATATCCATATGCAACAGCTGTTTTATTGTATTGACTGATCTGTGGTGTGATATTGATGATATATCAGCTTTGGAAATGTACCATGTAAATATGTTTTCTTTACTGAGGGGTTAGAAATAGCACAGGAAGGTTACTTTCATTTTGTGTGAATGCCTTTCTTTATATACTATTTCCTTATACACTTTCACAGTTTATTTTAATTAGTTAATTCAGGTTAATTTCTGATTTTTGACTAGAACAACTTGACACACAGTGCTGAACCTTCAGGTTCCCAGCTTTCAGATGATGTACACCACTTCTATGTGACATCTTCTGTTGACCTGCTATCTCCCCCTGAAGACCCACTGTACCCCCCTAAAAAAAAGACAAAAACAGGTCTAGGTTAAGGAGGAGTGGAGTGGAAATGGTTAATACACTGATGCAAAACTCACATTAAACTCCAGTATTAACATAAAGTAAAAAGCCCAGGGAGGTTACTTTCATTTTGTGTTAAATGCCTTTCTTTATACATTATTTCCTTATACACTTTAACAATTTATTTTAATTTTAATTTAATTTATTTTATTTTTTATGTTAATTCAGGTTAATTTCTGATTTTTGACTAGGACAACTTGACACACAGTGCTGAGCTGCATCTCAATCATCAATTACGTATAAAATGACATCTAACATACTTATTACCTGTGGTCAAAAGTTTTTGATCAAATCACAGCATGGCTTTTTCTATGGTGTTCCTCAAGGTCTTGGTGTCTCAAAGTGGTATCTTGGAGGAATTTATGATAATTTTTATCAATTCTCGAGTGGTCAAAATTGGTTACATTTAGCACCAAATCCATGTAACAAATGGTATCAACCCAAAAATTGCTTATGAGACATAATAGAGCATGGGATTGGCCATCATATACAGTACTTCTCTCATAATGTTCTAAGCCCTTTTACACTCTCACAATTTAATTTAATAAATTATTTCATTCAAGTTTATTTCTGGTTTATGACTAGAACAATTTGACACACAGTGCTGGGCTGCATCTCAAATTAATCTTCAGGTTCACAGCTTTCAGATGATGTACACTACTTCTATGTGACATCCACTGTTGACACGCTATCTCCCCCTAAAGACCCCCTGTATCTACCTAAAAAAAGGACAAAAACTGGTCTAGGTTAAGGAGGAGTGGAGTGGAAAAAGTTAAATACACTGATGCAAAACTCACATTAAAGTCCAGTATTAACATAAAGTAAAAAGCACAGGAAGGTTTCTTTCATTTTGTGTGAATGCCTTTCTTTATTTGCCCTATTCTTAACTGTTAGACATGTTTTTACTCATTTTATCTCATCTATTTTTAAAGCTAGTCTCCTTCTTTAAGTTTCTTTTATGAGAGAAAATGTGGATTTTTCCTATTATTTCAATCACTCACTTTGTTGAGGATTGTAGCTGTGTGAAAAATTGTGTTCACATACAGTATTTAACAATGTAATATGCATATTTCATAATTCTTTCTTGGGTGTGACACGATTTGCATGTGTGGTTTCTTGCATGAGTCCTCTGCATGGTATTTGAAAAGACAGGATTTTCTTGTTGTGTCTCCAGCTGATGAGTGTGTGTGTGTGTGTGTTTCCACCAGAACCAGCTGGTGGATGTGTGTGAGAAAATGCAGCTGCAGGCACTGAGGATTGAGAGGTTTATCGACCAGACGCTGACAGTCAAAGAGCAAAAGCTTCAGGTGAGAAATACCACTGATCCACACCCACTCAACCACACGCTAATGATCGGTGCCAGCCTTAATACTGGCACACATTGCTCAGTGGAGCCTACACTGTTGCAAAAGTACAGTTTGATTTGATGTTGGTTAGGAATGCTATGAAAAATACACTACACATGTGCTTTATGGACATGTGTTGGGTTTGTGTATGTGGATACTGACCCCTATAATAAGTCTCTTTGCATTAGGGATGCGACTAAGGATTGTCAATTAAAGGCAGAGTGGGTGACTTTGAGAAACTAGCAAGAGTACAATAGATTTAAAAAAAATGATCAAACCGAAAAACCGAGCTCAGTGTTGCCAGCTGGCAGCAATAGCTCCAAAATCCCTAAATCTAGCAAGAGCGATGCCAAGTTGGCAACTCTGACAGCCCGTTCCTTAAGGCCTCAGTCCAAAGCCACTCCCCACAATTATCATTACGAATATTAACACATCATAATTAATGTGAACGGCGAACATGGCTATCGTTAGTACTCACAGCTGTCAAGCTTCACTACATTCAGGCTGAATGAAATGATCGGACGGGTTTTTTACAGTCCTGCCACAGCCACAGATACCTGATCTTTTTCGTCAGAGCATTTGATTTATTGATTACTGTCAGGATGTAATGAGAATTTCAACTAATATAACAAAAATGATTCTAAAATCTTTACCAACCCTACCTTTAATCTATCAGCTATTTTCTTCAATTATCCAATTCATTGTTAAATTAGTCCATTAAATTGGACTAATTGTCTCATTACATCATTACATATGAAGCTGTTATTGTCACATTAACAAGGAGAAGAAATTGTGAATGAATTCATTAGTGATGCACCAATACTGATACCGATATCTGATATTTTGTCAATACTGACTCAAATAGCTGGATCTAGTATCGGTGACAATGGGGCTGATCTATTCAATTCAATTCTATATATTATAGACATTATATACTTGAATTTTAATCAATTAAATAGTTTTGACCAATTTGTTGCTGCATTAGAAACGTTTACACTTGAATTGTAATTCCTGTAAATTTTGAAGATTTTTACCAAGTTGCTGGTTTACCATTTATTATTTAAATGATAAATAACAATTCAAGAAATTTATATCTGTATTTATTTGTTACGTTTTGTTTTACAAAGTTAGGAAAGCGATGTTTAAGTCAAGCCTGATGTTCACACAGCAGCTTATTAATTAAACACATCGGATCGGTACTCGGTATTGGACGATACCCAAAGCACAGGTATCGCTATTGGTATCGGGACTGAAAAAGTCAGATGCATCCCTAGAAATCATCCATGTAGCGTAAAGGCTATTCATTGAAAATCCATGTGATTTGACATTCATATTAATAAAAACACTTAGGAATACAGCATGAAATATCAGCATGTTGAGCATGCTCCTTAAATCTAAATTCTTTTGAATATCAAAGGGTTGTAATTGTGTCTTCTCCACAATTCAATTCTCCTCTAACAATTATATTGATAGTTAAGGGATTTTCAGGTCTTATTATTCCAAACAAGTAAAATAACAAGGTACTTTGCAGTTGTAAATGCAAGAGTAAGAGAAAAAAACACAATACGTTCACTAGTTATGTATAACCTGCTGATTCAGTCAATTTATCACCACTGTGCAACAAAGCAAAGGTTGCCTCTGTTAGTGCACCTATAGCCTATTTATTAACTTCCCCGAACACAATGGGTGTCTAAAGTGTTCAGAGGTACGGTCATGCGTTACAAGTTACCACGAGTAAATCAAACTTCAAGCAAACAACAACGACAGGTAAGACAAATACGCAGATACCTTATCTGAGCAAGAATCAAATCACCAAACCAATTCTTGTTTCTGTAACAACATCAAACAAACGTACTCAACACTGTGGAAACAATGCTGGTCAGTGAATCTCTGTAGCTGTTGGTGTGTGTGTTTATGGTTAGACGTGGGAAGTCAATCGTGTGAGATTTTAAGTCCAACCATGTTGTTTTTTGTTGCCAAAACCTAAGCAAGTGTTTTTGTTTAATTCACAACATTAAGCACGTGTTTACTGCGACCGAAAAGTGAGACAGAGGGGTCTGACAAAGCGTCAGTATATGACGAGTTGGGATGAGAACGTGTTGGCCTTCTTGACTATAAAATCTTACTCATACTGATTTTTTGGCCCCTTGGAGGCAGAAAGAAGTTGTGAACGCAACACTGACATAATCATCTCCTTTTAATCTGATATGGTGACCTTGTTAGCAAACAGCTGCTTATTTACACATCTAGCAGTTATGAATAAAAGTTTGAGTTCATTTGGAGTTGTTTCTGGCCAGTGAGAGTGAATCAAAACAGTAAAGTTGTGGACAGCTAAGCAATGAGCTGAAACTCACTAGAAAGCTTGGTAAAGTCGAGGGGAGCTGCAGGTTCAGATGATAATTGCCACATTGTGATTTGATGCATTGTCAGAAAAGAAACTGTCAAATATTAGTTTCGGTGAATCAAATATGAGGATTTCCGACTTTTCTCTGTTTCTGTGTTATGCTAAATTGAATATCCATTGGTTGTGGATTGCTGGTTGGACAAAACAAACAATGTTAAGAAGGAATAGGCAGTATGGATACAATCTTTATCACAGTATGTGCAATTTTATCACAATATTGATACTGTAAATTGTGATTAAGTACATTTTCTGGAAGATCAATTGACTGTTTCAGGATAATCCAGAAAATGAAATACACTGATACACATTAAAGTCAACATAAAATAGACCTGCTGAATGATTTGCAACATTGCCCACACCCAGAGATATTAATGAGATACCTACCGCTGTATTAACGGCGGGGCGGTTGACATGTTTGTATTGTCTCAGGGTATTTGCATTGTCATCTAATCCTAATTTGAAAATGTCGGTTTGGGCTCTAGGAACGTGTAATGAGAATTTTTCGCAGATTTTCTGACATTTTGTAGATTAAACAGTTCGTTGAAAATAAGTTTTTTTAGTGCACGATTCAAAGTATATCTGATCACAAACATAAAGGGTTTTTATATAGTTGGAAACATTAAATAAGTGTATGGGCTTTAGAAACGTAAAAGTTACGATTAAAGGGATAGTTCGGGTGTTTTGAAGTGGGGTAGTATGAGGTACTTATCCATAGTCAGTGTATTACCTACAGTAGATGACGGTCGGCCGAGTTACCGCACAGAAGCAAAGCAATGTACTGCTGTGGACGGGGCTGGCAGCAAAACATATTAACCATATTAACTGCAGTCACATTGCTACAGTATTGATTATGCAATTGGATTGAAAACCATGTAATTTCTCCTCCTGCGCCACAAGTTGTCTCAATATTCTTCTCTCCTGTCTCTCGGCGTAGGTAGCGGCGAGCAGGGCGAGGGAGCAGGTCCTGGCTCAGGTCAGCGCAGCGCGTGAAGCCCTGGAGGAGGAGGAGCAGCGTCTCCTGGAGGAGGTGCAGAGAGAGGAGGAGCGGGTGGAGCAGTGTCTCCTCACCCAGAGAGCCCACTGGAGCCAGGCCATGGCGAGTCTGTCGCAAACACGCTCTGGCCTGGTGCACACGCTGACGCACACTCCGGACGCACAGCTGGTGGTGAGAGACTGGGACATTTTTGTCAGGAAGTTGAGGGATTACTGGGGAAGATTGTTGAAGAATAGAGGAACTTGTGCTCAAATAACAGTAACATGATAATGGTCATAAATTACTTAACTACATGAATGTCCAGAAGAGTCATCACTTTCTTCCTGTCTTTCAGACTAGTGTCCAGGAGATAGCTGACAGGTAAGCTTTTATACTTTATTACATTGCTTGTGAATATTATTTTCTTGCTCAGGATACCGGAGAGATAACAACTCTTCTCCTCTTGCTGTTTGTGTGTTTGTGTGTTAGGGTGGAGGAGGCCGAGGGAGTCGGGGAGCCCCGTGACACAAACCAGCTCAACCTGAGTCCAGCCTGCAGTGACAGCAAGCTGCTGAGAGGTCTGTGGGCCACCGCAGTGCTGCTGGGACCAAACGGTTAGTAGATTTGTATTCAATCTTCATGCACAACATGACAGATCCAACAGGATCGTACGAGGTTATTACATAAACTGATGGTGGTAATTAGCATACTCGCAAACCTTGAAAATCCAGAAAAGAATGGTTGCTATGCTCCAAACAGAAACACGCTGAGATACTGTATAAACAAACGTTTCAATGAGAAGAGTGAAACTGTCAGTCTGTGACATACAGTATATCCAGTGTTAGAATATCTTTTACTGAAGTAAAAGTATCAGTGTTACAATATAAAAACACTCAAGTACAAGCAAATGTCCTGCATTCAAAAAGTTCATGTACCGAAGTATTATCAGATTGTCTTCTTTAGGGGGGTACAGGGGGGCTTTAGGGGCAGATAGCAGGTCAACAGTAGATGTCACATAGAAGTGGTGTACATCATCTGAAAGCTGGGAACCTGAAGATTCATTTGAGATGCAGCTCAGCACTGTGTGTCAAATTGTTCTAGTCATAAACCAGAAATAAACCTGAATTAAATAATTAATTAAATTATTAAATTGTGAGACTGTGCAAGGGCTTAGAACGTTATGAGAGAAGTACTGTATATGATGGCCATTCCCATGCTCTATGTCTCATAAGCAGTTTTTGGGTTAATACTATTTGTTACACAGATTTGGTGCTAAATTTAACCAATTTTTACCGCTCGAGAATTGATAAAAAATGATCAGAAATTCCTCCAAAATACCACATTAAGACACCGAGACCTTGAGGAACACCATAGAAAAAGCCATGCTGCGATTTGGTATCAAAACTTTTAACATTTTGAGATTTCTGCAAGAATTGCATTTTTCGGCGATTGGATGGCGAGCACTTCTGTGTTGGAAACTGCTCAGAGCCCCCATTATTGTCAGTATACCTAGGAAAGCCATCCATCCTCTGAATGCTCTAGGTCTCTAGTTTGTGGCTGTAAAGTTTCATGAGGCTGTGATTATCCTACAGGTCACCACAGGTCATTTTATACAGTGAGATCACGTTTAAAAAAAATGATCTCAATAAAATGAAATGGCTACTATGGGGACTAACATCATCACACAGTTGGGCTCATTGGATCCACACGACTCTCAGCTTTACAGTGATACCCAATTTATGTAATTCCAGGACTGTTTAGGGACCCCAGTATGCAGAAATATTAAAATACGTCATTTTTAGAATAAGCGTAAATAACACACTTATACTACATGCAAAAAACAGTATGCTTTTTGCCCAAAACTGCATGTAATTATTATAAAGTGGGCATGTCTGTCAAAGAGAGATTCGTGGGTACCCATAGAACCCATTTTCATTCACATATCTTGAGGTCAGAGGTCAAGGGACCCCTTTGAAAATGGCCATGACAGTTTTTCCTCGGCAAAAGTTAGCGTAAGTTTGGAGCGTTATTTAGCCTCCTTCACAACAAGCTAGTAAGACATGGTTGGTACCAATGGATTCCTCTGGTTTCTTAGTTTCATATGATGCCAGTATCTTCACTCTAGCTTTACAACTGAGCCCACTACAACCTCCGAAAGATCAATTGCGTTAAAAAAATGAGTGGCGTTAAAACGAATATGCGTTAACGCGTTATTATTGCGCTAACTTTAACAGCCCTAATTATAAGGTTTTGTATGTAAAATATGAATCAGAAAAGTACCTAGTAACTACTGTATAGCTGTCACGTGATTATATTGGAGTAAAAAGTACCTGAAACTACATTTCCCACTACACTGCATATAAGTATAAAGTTCCCCAAAGTTGTACCTGAGTTAAAGTACTTACTTTAGTTACTATTCACCACCGCATTAATTACTTTCTTTGAACTTTAATTTCTTATATATACTGGTGTTTCTATTGGAGATACGATTGCAGATGATTTGACTTGATTTTCGGTATTTTTTTGCACACAGAACCTTCTTGTGGTAGTGTGTAGTAGCTCTAGAAATATATTGCACATACCTGTAATATTATACACATTTATCTACATAGACTACATTTTGTCTCTGGTTGGAAACAGCAGTGATTGTACAGGGTCTGGATGTTTTTGTGTTACTGAGCAGGTGTCGAAATAAACCTAAACATGGGAGAAAATTGAGAGAAATTACACCACAGGAGAACTGCAGGAGGGTGGCACGAAAAATAAAGAGTTGTTCATGTAAATCTGGAAGATGGACATGTGGGATACTTTAATGTGGGTGGAAGTGAAGTGACCAGCAAGCTGTTTAGCCGATGACATTACAGTAAACAAAGGATTTCATTAAAGTAAAACATTCTTAACATGTCTGCTTATGTTGTTTCATCACTTTGTGACATTCAATCCATCTTTTTCTTCTTCCCGTGCAGCTTATGGATCATCTAATTTAAAGTTTGATGAGCGCACAGTGAGCCCTCTCCTGTCCCTGTCTGACGACTTCTACACTTTGACCTTCATTCACAAAAAAGCTCGCCTATCCCCGCCCTACGACCCAGCTCGCTTCGACTCTTGGCCTAATGCGCTGGGTTCACTCTCCATGTCCTCTGGCACCCACAGCTGGGTGGTGGATGTGGGCCAGAGTGGTGCCTTCAAGGTCGGGGTCTGCTACAGCTCTCTGGAGCGCAAAGGCTCAGGGGACGAGGCCCGGCTGGGCCACAACAGTCAGTCTTGGGTTTTGTGTCACTACGACGGTGACTACTCCTTCTGCCACGCAGGGAAGAAGGAGCCCCTGCAGGTGGGGAGGAGACCCCAGAGGATCGGCCTGCTGCTGGACTGGCCGAGTCACACGCTGATGTTTTACGAGCCGGACTCCAGCGCCGTGCTGTACTCTGTGGCGCATCACTTCAGTGCCCCGCTGCTGCCGGCGTTTGCCGTGACTGACCGCAGTATCACCATACTGCACTGACACACCGCACACTAAACTAAATGACCTTAAACATGTGAAAAAATGTCTGTCTCTAATGTAAATATGATCAGCAGCTAAAGATCCTCCATCTGATGGTGCAGTTATGAAAGGCCTCAATTTTATATTTATTTTATTATCTATTCTTTTAGTAGCTACTGATTCTTTTATTTGCTGTTTTTAATGATTATTCTGATTTAAAGATAATCACATCATTTAACTTTATCTGTAACTGTATTTTTGTTTGACTGATGATTGTTTTTTATGTTTTTAATATGATTGTTTTCAGCATCAGTTTGATCTCTCAAGACTCTAAATAGAAAATATTAATTACACTGGTTGATCCAGGACTGTTTTAAATGTGTGACAAAGAAACTCACTACAGAAATACTTGAGATCATTTTGATATTATATGTGCCATAAACCAATTATTACAGTTTGACTGTTATATCTTCTGACTCCATAGATACACAAGGTATGATTCCATGATTTCTGTTGCATTAATATATTTTAAGAGCTGAAAATCCCTGAGTTTGTCCTTTTAAGTTACAGCAGGGTTCAGTTTTGTGTGTATTTGACAACGTAGTACAGTAAAGCACAGTAAGTAATACATTACAGTAAACCAGTTGTCCTGTAGGGACTCAGCAGGAAGATAAGATATGTCAACAGAGTGAGTGTAACTCAGAAACACTAATCATTCTTGCTCAGAGTTTTGTGTCAAACTCAGTATAGTGGAGAATCTGAAAATACAGTAAATACAGTTAAAGTCCTGCATTGAAAATGTTACTTAAATGAATGTATGTTAGTATAATCAGGAAAATGTACTTAAAGGTACCATACTAACATGCTATTTAGTACATGACCCTATCACCTCATGTTGCTCGCCACAGCCTCATATCAGGCTGTTATTATTAAAACTATGGAGCTCAGAGGACATTTTGGGCAGGATGGAGACAGGAATGGACAGTCCTGAGGGAGTTATAAGTGGAGCGAAATGCCTGTTGATGCAGAACTGTGTAGAGTAATTAATCAAAACGACACATTTGATGTGCTCATAAACACTGGGAGTTCTGTGGTTCAAAACTGCACAAAATGTAACAAGCAGATATCTGTTGTGTCTGTGCGTAATTATGGCTTGACAGCGTGCAACATCACTCTCTATAAAGACTGCAGAGGTGCTCTGCTGGCTCTCTTATCTCATGCGCACAAATTAATTAATGAGTGAAACATGATAAATGTCTATGTAATATATTGTTATTTTTTGTTTTTCTTTGTAATTAACTTTTTATTGTTTTTCTAAAAGAAGTTACATCACACAGAACAAAGACATCAGAAACAAAAAAGAAAACAGTAATGACAATAAAACTAATAAGACCACAGGAAAAAAACAACAACAAAAAATACCATAGAATAAAAAATGATATATATGTAGCCTGTATATATAGGCTATATACACACAGGGTAAGCATTGGTATTATCAAAATGATGGAAACAACCAGGGCAAGTATTGATAAGTATATAGCTCACATTTTTAAACGTTATGACCTAAAGGTGACAATGCAGGCGACCCTCACACCTCATGGCAATAACATCTATGACGTTATCAGCCTCTCCTTAGTTAGTCATTCAGTACTGTACTCATATAGGGGGCCCATATCTCCAAAAATATCTCCTGTCTATTTTTCAATTCTAATGCGCACAAATTAATTAATGATTGAAACATCATAAATGTCTATGTAATATAATATTATTTTTTCTTTGTAATTCACTTTTTAATGTTTTTTTCCAAAAGAAGTTAGATCACACAGAACAAAGACATCAGAAACAAAAAAGAAAACAGTAATGACACTAAAACTAATTACACCACAGGAAAAAAAACAATAAAAAATACCATAAAATAAAAAATGACATATACTATATGTAGCCTATATAGAGTATACTGTATAGGCTATATACACACACAGGGTAAGCATTGGTATTATAAAAATGATGGAAACAACCACGGCAAATATTGATAAGTATATAGCTCTTCTTAAAAGTAATGACCTACAGGCGACTCTCACACCTCATGATAATAACATATATGACGTCATCAGCCTCTCCTAATCATAGGGGCCCATATTTCCATATTTCCAAAAATACCTCCTGTGTATTGTTCAATTTAAAAATGAATAGTTCAATTTTAATTGTAGTGAAAATCAGGACAATTAGTGTGTTTAACATATTACCGGGTCACCAATACAGTCGGTGGTGGTCATGGTGATTGATGAGGAGCACAACTCTACTGTCATTCTGCACCTGATCTTGTTAACCTGAGGAGCTGCTAACCTGCTGGAAAGTTACTCTTCAACTGACAAACAAAGTGCTGAATTTTGAGACAAACCGATTTAATAAAATACTGAACTGTGGAGACCGTCAGGAACAAGCTGTTCACCTGTTCACCTATCCTGAGGTAGAGAGATAGAGAGATGGCCCCGCTGCTTTACGCAGAGAGAAACACCTGCTGAAGTTAGGCATCCTCCGTGTGCTGGATGAACGCTATGGTAAAACACTGTGGACCACATTCAAACTTTATTCCTCTTCATAGTTGATTACAACAATATTATCTTATATATATTACATAGTTATTACAACTTGTAATAACTATATAATATATATAAGATAATATTGTATCATTTGAGTTGTTTCATGTTGTTTGGGTATAAATATTTCCTCAGGGCATCAATCTATATCACACCTATCTTACACAGCTGTTATTTCAATGTAAAATGATTACATATGATTATATTTTATAGATGTGCAGGTGACAGGTATAAATACTGATGTAGTGATTAATAAACAGACCTGTTGGGTCGTCGAGTTAACATTGAACGTTTAGGACAAAGATGGCGACTGCAACTTATTTTGAAAAATGCTAAAAGTTGTGTATTTTGTGCATATTGCAAGCGCCATGGAAACGACGTCAGATATAGAAACGAGCGTTTAGGGTGACGTCAGAGTGTCAGCCATCACTAGCTGGACAGTTTAGAGACAGAAGTGCTGCATGTGAATGCATTGACTCATAGCAATAACTGCGACCTTGTTGGTGACTAAAGCCCCTCATACTGTCATGCTGGGCCCAGGATTCAATAATAATTCAGAGGAAAATAAAATAATAGCGTCATTTGAAAACATGTATTACAATGTGACACATCCTGCAGTTACAGCCTGCTTGAAAACGTGGAGCTGAGGTGTTAATACAGTTTCTGCACAAGCTGCTTACATTTCTAATTCAAATGCAGCTAACAGATCATTTTGGAAAACTTAAGTAACATTTCATTAGCGATGCAGACAGCCAATCTGACCCTTACGAAAAATAGTTTATTTTATGAAGTATACTTAAGTAAAGTTCAAATATATTTCCCTGATGTAGTAAGTATGCTAATATCAATGTACTAGTACTTGTAAGTGTACTAATTCAATACTTATTGGGGCTAAATTGGCCCACTTTTTAGTTTATAAAAGTTTAATTTTAAGTGTAAGAACAGTAAGGTATAACTATACTACACTATATACTAACTATACTATGAACTATACTACAAGGGAAAAGGGATATACTGTTTAATTGTTATATACTGGTAGCCCACTTTTTAGTCTAAGAAAGTACACTTTAAAGTACTCTCAGTTTAATAGTTTTTACACTGCAAGTATACTTATTTATACTTGTAGACCACTTTTTACTTTATGAAAGTACACTTTGTTGCCTGCACAGAGAGAATCCAAAAGCGCAGAGTCTTATTGAATTGAAGTAAATTCATATCAAAACATTTGTTTACAAACTCTCACATACTTTAATAGGCTACTCTACCAAAAAGTAAGCACAACTACAAGTATACCTTTCTATAGGCCTATAAGGCGAGAATACTTAATTATAATTTTATAAGTATATCTCGATCAAAAAATTAAGTGCAATACTGTGCAAGCCACATATACCTAGACTGTATACTTGTCAGTATAAGCTAAGTATGCTTAAGAATATCTCTGATAAAAAGTAAACTGAAAGTATACTCTCTTATTTTAAGTTTAAAGTTAAGTATACTAATAGCACACTTGAATAAACTTCTATTTGGTAAGGAGAAGGATATTTAAATTGTGTTTCATTCATGTGTTCACTTTTACCACGTGGCAAAATCTAACACCTGTTTACAGTTTACAACAGGGTCTACAACATGATAATTAACAAACAAGCTGTTTAAAGTCAGTTTGTGTTTTATACATGTGCTATTTGCATTTACAATAGGAAAAAGGAAGAGTTCATGTCATTTTTTTCTGGGCTTGAACCACATGAATAAAAAAAAAAAGTTTCTTCACAATAAGTCCTGCTGTGAAGTGAACTGTTTTAAAGTCATAAAGTCACATGCTTTAATTAGTCTGATCATGTCATGACTAATGGTTTCCTTTTTTCTTCTTTCCCTTTAGTTACGCTGCTGAAGCCAGGACGGGTCCTTTCAATGACTGTGACTAACTTGAGGAACCGTCCACTGAGCAGCACCGACATCAGCTCCATGTCCCGGTCTGTCCTCAGCCTGTACCACAGCTTCGTCACAGGCTCCAAGGACTTCCTTTTGATTCCAATCAGAGCACACTTCGACTCGCTCCGCTTGGTCACACCCTTTCCCAGGCTGACCCAGTGGGAGAACACCACACCGTCTCCTTTGACGGATGCACCAGCAGGTGTGATGGTGCCTACAGGTGGCCCTCCTCCAAAAATGCTGACTCCAGTTCTTCCAGAGAGGGCGAAGCTCGGAGCCCTTAGGGCTGACGGCAGGAACTTTGTCCGTGACATGACGTTTGATGGCGAGACTCTCACCAGTCATCTCCACTGTGTACCGCTCTGAGAGCACGGAGCTGACCAACAGCTGGAGGGTGACTGACTACAGTGCAGACGGACACCTTCTCATGTCGGTCCTCTGTCAGTTCACCGGAAAGTTGGCATGGGCTGCAAAGACTCCAAGACAGGAGACAGAGGAGGAGAGCAGCAGCAGCCAGTCACCTCCAAAGAAACGCTTGCGACTGTGACATTTGCTCTGCTGCACCTTGGTCTGTCCCTTGTGGATTACAACATCTGGCAGATTAAGGAGCTGGATTATTATGACCCCTGAGGGCTCCCCTGGTAGCATCTTGCACCGGGGCCCATGAGGACATGTCCCATATGAAAATATGGTCGACTGAGGGGTTATTATTGTACATTTGTATATAGTTTTTACTCTTTAGGATTGTGGTACACAGGCCTGTGTCTGATATTGTGTTAACTACGAGGGAGCTATGAGGATCTCTTGAGATAGGAGCACTCTCCAAAGAAAACTTTTTTTCCATACAGGAGGAATTGGGAACTCTAAATTGTGCCCTTGTCGACGGTTTTCCCCACCAACTGCCGGATCGGTCCCCCTGCAGCCTTCAACATCACGTGCAGTTCAAACAGATTTCTTTAAATATCGTTGAATGTATTTTCTTGAGATAGAAATACATGCAACATTATTTAGTGAAGAGGACTCATCACTAGCATCACCAGAACAATACTTCAGTTTGCGCTAGGAATGAGAAGAGCTACTGCAACAGCTGCAGGGACGATGTCAGAGCCAACAACACTACTGATCCACCAAAGACAGGCAGAGAACAGGCTGATAGAAGAAGCAGGAGAGGACAGGAACAGGCAAGACGGAGACCAGTGAAGACATCAACCTCGGTCCCCACCTGTGCTTCTCTCTCAGTTTACTAGACCAGCTGTCCGTGGACACAGAGGCAAACACAGGAAGAGTTCACAAACAGGTAAGAAGTCCTTTACAGACCGTCTAAAAGTGTTTATGGTGTAGTAGACTATTCTAAATACTACAGTACCTGTAGGAACTGTAATCACCCTTATCTGCAATTTGTCTTTCAGAGGAAGAAGGAGACAAGGAAAGGAGACAGCATTCATTGTGAACCCTCACATTAAAAAACGATGAGTATACATTTTTACACATACATTCTTTCTTTTTTTTTGTACAGATGGATAGTTTCTCTGGCTGTTGAAGTTGTTTGTTGTCATTTGTCTTTTAGAGAGAGGAAAGAAAATGAAAAGGACCAGATGAGACGAGAGGCGAGGAGGCAGGACAGCGTGCATTGAAAACCCTTTCTTTTAAAAAGATAAATACATTTATTTTATCATCAGAAATTTCAAATAGAGATTTTTTTGGTTTCTGTTTATTAACTAGTGTTTCTCCTTTTCTGCCATTTGTCTTTTAGAGAGAGGAGAGGAAACGAAAAAGACCAGACAAAACAGGAGGCGAGGAGATAGGACAGAGGCATCGTGTACCATGAAGAAGAAAAAAACGGATGAGACGAGTGGCAGGGAGTAGCACGCTCTGTGGGGGACGAGGAATAATCAAGAAAAAGACCAGATTGCTTGCTGTCTATTAACTAGTGTTTCTCCTTTTCTGCCATTTGTCTTTTAGAGAGAGTAAAGGAAACGAGGAATAATCAAGAAAAAGATCAGAGCAGGCCAGACGAGAGGCTAGGAGGCAGGACAGTGTGCATTGTGAACCCTCACCTTTAAAAAGGTAAATATATACTTATTTTATTATCAGAATTTTCAAATACATTCAGTTGGTTGCTGTTTATTAACTAGTGTCTCTGTTTTCTGCCATTTGTCTTTTAGAGAGAGGAGAGGAAACAAGATAAAGACCAGACGAAGCTGCTGCAGCAGGACCATCAGAGACACTTTACATGTGTCCTGTTTGCTAGTTACATCGTAGCATGGAGTTCTTTAAGACCCGCTGTGTTAATTTACATTTTTTTGTTAAAAAATAAGTTATTTAGTATCTGGATCGTCTGTGCAGCCACATGATGCACAAACTATATCTGACTGTGAACACAGAAAACACTTGGTTGTAATAAAGTCAGTCTCTTCAGGGATAATAAGTGTCATGTCATGTAATTACTGGTAACTACATATTAATATTATATAATGATTATTAATGCATCCATTGAATGTCAAGATTTATCTCCAGTAAATCTTGACATTCAATGGGACAAGTTACAGTGTGTGTTAGCATTGATGGTCAGAGATGTAATCAGGAGTAAAAAAGGTTAACGACACAACTCAGTGTAACATTTAAAGTTACATAATAGTAGTGAGGTAAAGTAGACCTTTCAAAGGGGAACTTTAGTGTGAAATGATAAATAATCTTAAATGATGGAGAATTTAGCAAAATCACAAAAAGTATTTCACTCTTACAGAATTCAGTTTAGTGTTTGGTTCCTGGGAAATGTGTCCGTTTCAAAAAGGATGCTAACTTCTCTAGACTTACTGCATTTTAAAACTTTAAGCTTCTACCTTTTCTCTTCAAAAAAGTAAAGAAAAAGCCAGAGCCTAATCTAGTAGAGTTTACAAGCCACTGAGGAACATAGTCGACCACATTTAAGCACGATTCCTCTATATAGTTAAAGCATACTAAAATAGAATCATTCATTCAAACATTCATCCTAGGAGTGCTCTGAATTCTGCTATAATGTAAGAGATGGCAGGCTGCAGATGGATAATATGACTGAAGTGAAGGCTCAGAGGATAAGGCCCTCATACTGTCATGCTGGGCCCTTAATTCAGAGGAAAATAAAATAATAACATCATTTGAAAACATGTATTACAATGTGACACATCCTGCAGTTACAGCCTGCTTGAAAACATGGAGCTGAGGTGTTAATGAAGTTTCTGCACAAGCTAATATGACCTTTACGAAAAATAATTTATTTTATGAAGTATACTTAAGTAAAGTTCAAATATATTTCCCTGATGTATACTTTATGTAGTATGCTAATATCAATGTACTAGTACTTGTAAGTGTACTAATTCAATACTTCTTGGGACTAAATTGGCCTACTTTTTAGTTTATAAAAGCATAATTTTAAGTGTAAAAACAGTAAAGCTGTATTTTGTACTGCAACTATACTATGAACTAAACTACAAGTGCCAAAGTCAAATGCTACTAAATGGCTTTTACAAGATACATGCTACTACATGCTACAAGTTACTACAGGCAACACCAGGCTACTACATTACTACATTACATTACTATTACAATAGCATTGCACTGTTGGTTGAGGTGGAGCTAATTCTACTTTATATAAGGCTGTGTAGGAGCCATTTTGTTTGTTTTGTTAAAGAACTACAAGGCGTCGCCGTTTGAAATGACGCAATCACTGCGCGTCCGTAATCATTTACAAACAGACACACAGGTGAGGGAGGACAGGTGAGGGCAGACCTACTTCCATGGGGAAGACAGGAGGACGCCGAGATTAAATGTTGTTCGTAAACTATATCACAAAAGGGATTGAGTTTATTTCGCTTTAGTTTTTTGATGTTGAATTAAGGAGTAAGTGTTTCTGAATAATTTGATGCATGCATGGAACTGTTGTTTGTTTATTTATTTATTTATTATAGTCATGCATATTCATTCAGTCATTGTCCTGCTGCAACCCAGACCCACACCTCCAATCAACACGACTCAGCCAGTAAGTGATGCATAAATACTGTATATTGTGGATGTTATTGAAGTGCGTTGGAAACACTAATGATGATTTCATTATGGATTCATCTCCTGATCATATTCTCAATTGCGCAATTGATTGGTTTGTAAAAATAAAATAATTAGTGAGAAATGGCAGCCACTTCCGGTGGCAAGTGCACAATTATGCAGACCCAAAGTGACATCTTCAGAGTGATTGATCTAATAGGCTACATGCACATGTCAGCATACTCTTTTTGCTGCCTCTGTATGTCCTGCTTGTCTGCAATGTCGTTTTACATGTAAAATTGTGCTTTTAACAACTGTGTCCTTTTCCAACATTTAAACTGCATGTGCTGTTTAATGTTTTTGTTTTAATGTACTTTAGGAAGTCTTTTGTAACACCTTGTCCAGGGACCACAGATGGAAAATAGCCTTTTGGCTATCTCTGGCATTTTTTTATACCATGTGTTTTTTATACCATGTTTTTATATCATTTTCACTGGCCCTTCTCAAACTAAACTAAACGGTGCTTTTTGTCCAACCAACAGTCCAAACCTCAAATCTATTAGAAAATAAAATGAAACAATTAAAAGAAAAAGCAGCAAATCTTCACATTTTAGAAAGTGGAGCCATCTTTGTCATTTTACATTTAAAAAAATGTATGTCAAAAATCTGTCAATCGAGTACTCGACTAATGGTTTCAGCTGTACTTGTACATTTTCACATGTTTTGTGCAGTGGTGAAATGTTACTAAGTACATTACTTAAGTACTGTACCTTAGTACAATTTTGAGTTACTTTACTTGAGTATTTTCATTTTTGCTACTTTATACTTCTATCCCACTAGAGGCAAACATTGCACTTTTTACCCCACTACATTTATTTAATAACTTTAGTTACATTGCAGATTCAGATTATTAATTCAAAAATATAATCAACAAATAAATTGTAATGTATTATTATAGACTGAAGTAAGACTTTATTGATCACTCTTTGAAATTCACAAGCTTCACAACAATATAAATAAAAAGAATTAAGCTCCTCCTTTACCAGATGAAATACTAAAATGATGTACATATATCAATAATTATAATCAAATAATATAATAGGCTATAATATAATATATATTATTCTGAAAAGGGTTATTCTGCATAAGGAGTACTTTTACTTTTTGTACTTTTCGTCCTGCATATTCTAATGCTAATACTTTTATTCAAATATCTTGAATGCATAACTTTTAAATGTAACAGTATTTCTACACTGTGGTACTACTACTTTTACTTAAGTAAAACACCTGAGTACTTCTTCCACCACTGGTTTTGTGTGCAAACATCTTTATTTGTAAAGTAACTTAAGCTGTAAAATAATCGTAGTGGAGTAAAAGATACAATATTTCCCTCTGAAATGTATTGAAGTAGAAGTATGAAGTAACATTAAATGGACATGCTCAAGTAAAGTAAAAGTACCTCAAACTTTTCCTTAAGTACAGTACTTTAGTAAATGTACTTGGTTACATTTCACCGCTGGTTAAACTCAGTAAGACAGTTGATGTTTCCTCTTTCCATTAGAAACCTCCTTGGAAAGAACAGTTTTAAATTTTTAAATTTGGCAAATTGGCTCAGGTCAGTGATGTTAAGATCATAATATGAGAATCCACAAAACCACTAGTTTATGTTTTAAGTCCAAAATCCGGTAAGGAGTCAATTTGAAGGTCATATGAAGCAGAGCTGCTACATCTCAGCACCACTAGAGGGCAGTGATGTCAAATGAAGCCTTCACAACCAACATCACAAACATGAGTCATGCATCACTGAGCTCTTGATGATGCACTGTCAGATCAGTAAAGTCTCCAGGACCTCGGACAGCAACAGGTGCTGACAAACTGAGCATCTCTCATCTGCAACCGCTTATCCCGTTAGGGGTCGCGGGGGTTGGGGGGGGCTGGAGCCGATCCCAGGCGACATTGGACATTCAGGTCTGGACAGGTCGCCAGTCCATCGCAGGGCTGACACATAGAGACAGACAACCATTCACACCTACGGGCAATTTAGAGTCAACAATTAACCTAACCTGCATGTGGGAGGAAACCGGAGAAAACCCACGCTAACACGGGGAGAACATGCAAACTCCACACAGAAGGGCCCCAAGCCGGATTCAAACCTGCAACCCTCTAGCTGTGAGGCACCAGTGCTAACCACTGCACCACTGTGCAGCCCAGTATATGGTACCTGTTGAATGAATATGGATTTAAATAATGTCAAAGCGAACTGACATTTAGCTTTAACATCAGTAAGAGACAGAAGACGGATACACTGATGTTTCATTTTAGGATTATGGAACTAAAAATGAAAGCAACAAACTCATAGTAAGATGTGTGAAGTGACCTGTAGCTCTATGTGAGGAGAGGGTGGTAGTCAATGAGACGAAACTAAGAGAGAAAGTAACAACTATGACTAAAGTAGTGACTTCACTGACTCATCATCAGTGATATTTCACATCCAAATAAGGTTTTGTATTTAGCATTACCTACTATGTCTTAAAAAAGGTCATGTGACTATTCGGAGATAATTGATTAAATAGCTTCGGGGTGTTTAAGTTGTGGACTTCCCAGGATGGAGCAACTCTAGATATTTCTGGTGATTTTAGTACAATGTGGTGTAACATTGTAAGTTACAGTCCATTCATTTCAACAGAGACACTGTCTGTAAAAAGCATCTTCCCATAAAAGCCATTCACATTTGAATCTAGTGTGAATAAGGCTTGGTTGAACATGTCCCATGCACTCTCTTATTTTTTTTTATTACACGGCTTTGTTGAATACTCAATTCTGATTGGTCAATCACGGCGTTCTACGGTCTGTTATTTTTCCATAGCAGACCGTTGCTATCTATAACAGACCATTACTATGGGCGCAGTTCTGATGTCAGACTCTGGCGGACTGTTTTTGTGTCAAATTATTGATTTCTTAAGTAAGTAGCCGTGTAATAAGCGGGATAATGTACAGCTAGCATAGTTTTATTTTTCATTAAATCCACACTGTTGTTCACTCATTAATTCATATTTTCCAATGAAGAGATCCAACTGTTTCACAAATAATTTCTCTAATATTTTTGAAACTTGAGGAAGAAGGCATACTGGTCTATAATGGTCCATGTAATGCTCATCTCCATTTTTATATAACGGTATTACCTTTGCTGTTTTCATATTGTTTTCTTTCAATTTCAATTATATCAGTTTCATTTACATGGACTCGATATTACCATTAATCATATTATTGACTCTTTTTGGACTAGCTGAACCATGTTATATGATACTTAAAATTTGATTAGCATTTTAACTGGCTGAACTGAAGATACAAATGAAATTTGAAGTTACATATACCATGATTCAGCTAGCCCTAAAAGAGTCAATAATCTTCATAGGGGTTAATACTTTACATGTAACTGTGCAATGTATGTAAAATCATGGCTTATCTTATCAAGCAAAATGGGGAGCTAAAAATTTGCACAGCGACGCTAAACTAAATATAATATGTGACGGCGTTTAACGGAAAGGTTATCTTCCCGTCTTCGGAGCTGCGAACGTAACACTTAAGTTATACATTTTAAAAATAACCGTTGGTTCTTACAAGATGAATGCTCTTAACTAGAAAAATAAAGGGTATTTTTGACACCGGATTCTCATACACCTGTCAAACAGTACAAACTTTGGCTTCCTGTTATCGTCATTATTGCTATGAAAGGGAGAGACAGTATTTATTCAGTAAGTGATGAAACGGGAGCAGCTGCACTGATGGGGTTTTTTTTTTAAGCTAACATCTGCTCCTTTCCAACCAATAAGGACGCCCACGATACTAATTCTCAATAATCTGACAGCGGCTTTAAATTAGAAAAATACCAATATTAATTATACCAATACAATATTTAACTTGTGGCCAAATATTAGCAGAAACATTAAATTGGACCGATATCAATATTACTTTTCAAAGCTGACACCAATATATAGGTATGTATTTAATAATACACATAATTAATTTTTTTATCCTCTGGCAACTAAAAATGTGTTTAACAAGTCCTTCATCCCAAATGCCATCAATATTCTTAACTCGGCAAAGTGTCTGAGTAGATCTAAGACACAGACATGGACTGTTTTAATGTGTAATATGACCTGTCTCTGTATTTGTTTTTGCTAACTGCTTGTCTGTTTTTTAGTGCTGTCAATCGATTAAAATATTGAATCGCAAATTAATCACGTTTTATCTGTTCCAAAATGTACCTTAAATAGAGATGTGTCAAGTATTTAATACTCTTATCAACATGGTAGTGGACAAATATGCTGCTTTATGCAAATGTATGTATATATTTATTATTGGAATTCAATTACTGACACAAAACAATGACAAATATTGTCCAGAAACCCTCACAGATACTGCATTTAGCATAAAAAATATGCTCCCATCGTAACATGGTAAAATCAAGCCCAACAAGCAACAACAGCTGTCAGTGTGTCAGTGTGCTGACTTGACTATGATTTGCACAAAACTACATGTGATTAGCATAAAGTGGGCATGTCTGTAAAGGAGAGACTCGTGGGTACCCATAGAACCCATTTTCATTCACATATCTGAAGGTCAGAGGTCAAGGGACCCCTTTTGAAAATGGCCATACCAATGGATTCCTCAGGTTTTCTAGTTTCATATGATGCCAGTATCACTCTAGCACTCTAGCTTTAAAACTGAAGTTGCTTTAATGCGTTAAAGAAATTAGTGGCGTTAAAACGAATTGCGTTAACTTTAACAGCTCTACTGTTTTTATGTTGTCTCCTGTGTCTGGTGAGCCGAAAACAAGTTTCCACCCTGGTGGACAATAAAGACAGGATTGCACAGTTATTGGAAATTTGAACGAAATCGCAATATGGCCTGCTACAATTTTCAAATCGGAAGAGGCGCAATATTTGTTAAAAGTAAAATACCATTTTAAATGAATTATTGTGGTGCTGCAGAGATGTCCTGGCCTACACATCATATTCTACTAGCTTAAGAAACTCACACTCACACTATAATAATTTTAAAATGTTTTTCAAAGAAAATGAGAATAATGATGTAAAAATGATCATTCCCCCCAATATCTCAAATCATATTGCAATATCAGTCAGTCTTTATTTTCTTTTATTCTTGATACAAATACAGTTTCTCAACAACAGATGGCGACTGAACATGACCTGTTGAACTATGCGTCTAGCAGCATCAGAAGAGCAAATTACTTCACTCAAAATGATTCACAGTTCACAGTAATGGTTGACAAACCAAAGTTTGGCAATAGTGAGATTTCCTCAGTAGTTAACTGCCTCCCCACAGGAATACATTTCAATTGTTTCTGTTATTTCCGCTATTAAAGATGGCGACTGAACATGAACTATGCGTCTAGCAGCATCAGAAGAGCATAAAAACGTAACTGTTCAACAGCTGAAATTACTTCTCTCAAAATGATTCACACTTTAATGTAAAACTTGACACGCCAAAGTTTGGTAATTGTGAAATTTCCTCGTCATCCTTCCCAACAGGATAACACTTGAATTATTTCTGTTTTTTCCCCGCTATTAAAAGTATTTTCCCCGGAGATTCCTGAATCAGTCATCTTCTTTTTGTCTTTCTCAGGTGTTCTTCTTGCTGGTAGCGCTGACTATGACGGGAGGAGGGTCTATGTTGAGCTCTTTTCGAAGGTCTTCGATGCTCTGCGCCCATCGTCTCTCGTAGAAGATGCTGAGGACGCAGCGGGCCCGACCACCGTTCTGCAGAGCCCAGGGGCCCAAGGATGTGAACAGCGACTGTAAGCGGCTACGAGAAGGTGAAGCAAGAGGGGAAAAGTTTAGCGTGTTACGACAAGGAAGAAAATGTTTTTTTCCTGATAAACAAGTTTCCCAAAAGGAAGTTGTTAGTGAATGAGGAAGGACTAATCATTTACAGGTAAAGAGACGGTTTACAATCATTTGTTCATTGTAATGGTAACATGATATACAGTAGTCATGTTTCCTCTTATCTCTCTGTGGTATGTCACACTAGAGCCAGACAAAAACTTAATTAATGTTTACAACATATTCATAATTCTGACACAAAATTTAGCAGGTCGTGTTGTCAGAGTCAGGGTTTTGCTTTTTAATGTTCAATTGTTATGTACAAATTAAAGTCCACTAAGTAGAGCTGAAATGATTAGCTGACTAATTGATTAGACAATTTATTGCCAACTATTTTGGTTAGAGCTGCAACAATTAATCAGTTCGTTATCTACTATTAAATTAATCGTCAACTATTTTTAAAGCGATTAGTTTGAGTAATTTAAGAACAAAAAGGAGGCAAAATTCTGTTATTCCAGCTTCTTAAATGTGAATATTTTCTGGTTCCTTTACTCTTCTATGACAGTAAACTGAATATCTTTAAGTTGTGGACAAAACAAAACATATGAGGACGTCCTCTTGGGCTTTGGGAAACACTGATTTCACATTTTTCGCCGTTTTCTGACAACTAATCGTTAATCAAGAAAATAATCAACAGACAATAATTCATTCATCATAATCAACAATGAAAATAATCATTAGTTGCAGTCCTAATTTTGGTAATCGATTATTTTTAAATAATTTTTTGAGCAAAAATGCAAAACATCATGTCATATTTGCTGGTTTTCATTTTTTTTATGATATTAAACTGAATAGTTTTGGATTTTGGACTGTTGCTCAGACAAAACAAGAGATCTGGATGTGTCAGTTTGCACTTCGGGAGATTGAGATGGTCATTCTTTACAAATTCTTATAAAACAATCGGTTATTACAGAAAATAATAGGCAGTTTAATCGCTAATGAAAATAGTGGTTAGTTGCAGCCCTACCCAAACACTCAGCTGTTTGCTGCGAGTGTGAATACTAAGTGTATCAGAAATGTTAGTGAGTGACTCAAACTGTAATGGACTACCTCAGTCTCTGTGGCCCAGCAGTACTGTGCTGTAGTTTAAACTCTGGTCAAAACTCTGGTATTGTACCTTGAATTCAGCCGAAGGGGCCCCAACAAAGCTCCAAGTACACACATGGGAAGCCCAGTCTGAGCAGCTTCGAACCATTTCACTGCCACTTCACCTGAAAGCAGCAAGAAGGGGCGTAAATAGAAAACCAGAAGGAAGTCGACAGTTAATTGTGTCGAAACCAGCAGTGAAACTCTATTGCTAAGCAAAAGTTTTTCCTCTTTAAGAGGATTCAAGAGGATTATTGTGAAATAGAACTAATATGGTCAGAAAAACAGAAAGTTCACATCAATAACTTATAGAAACGGGGTTTGAGAAGCAGGGAATGTGTAAAGGCAGCTGGAAAGGAAAACATGGAAGAGACACAATTAAGTTCTGGTGGGAATTTCATTGTTCTGCCAGCAATTGAACGTGTGGCTCCAGAGGCATGTACTACGAAGCGAGTTCAACATACCCGGGGTATCTTCTCGTTATCTGGCTTCACTAACCCCAAGAACCCGTTAAGCGGTCCTACGACGCTAGTTATCAACTCGGTAAATCAACCCAGGGTCTCTCAATCTGGCTATGGGCGCGTTCACATGCAAGGGGCGGTGTTTACTACATATGACCAATCACAGACATGGACAAGTCTACTGTCAGCAGAGCGGCTTAATTTACAAATGAAGAGCAAACTATAATAATAGACAAATATGAAGAAGTTAAATACATAACCCAGACTAAAAGTAACACAGTTGAAGCTGCCAAATGCAGGAAGGACAGCTGACAAAAGAAAAAGTTGATGTGTGAATGCGTAAATTAACAGACTTATAATATCACTGCCCCATCTAGAGCATGAGTAGATCTGGCTATAATTACTTTGTGTATTCCGTTAAATTAATATGAATAGAATAGAAGAAAAGAATAAACTTAATTTGTCTATACCCTTTGGGGATGCTGTGGCGTGTATGACAATTTAACCTTCTTTCAGCTGCGTCCCTGACTCTGGTGGTGTGAAACAGACTTGAGAGCAAATAAAAAAATAAATATAAAGATATACTTCAAAGCTGTAAGCAGGTTGGCTTTCAGATCTTATCACCTACACAATTAAACTGTGTTGCTTTTAGACTGGATTATGTGTTTTACTTCTTCATGTTTGTGTAATATTATCTTACGATCGGCGCACCAAGCTCTGATTGGTCAGTAGGCAGTGCTTTTATACGAGTTGGTCTGTTATCTCGAACATATCCTGCTCCATCCCTAACCTCAAATCCTGCCTCGTAGTACAGGCCTCAGGTGTTTCCCTCCAAATTGCACAATAACCCTTGCCAAGACTTTATTTGTTGTACTATTAAAAACTGCTTGTTCTCTCGAGCTCCTATAAATGAATGGATGCCAGATTTGTGCAGGATAGTGATGGTCTGGAATGTAATGATCTTATCTGGGTACCATTTTCACTTTCCATTCGTGAAGCCGGACTCACCCAGCATGTTGGTGGGCATGCCCAGTAAAGTGTGCAGCAAATCATGGACCTCTCTGTATCTCTGCATGACGTAAGCCAGCTCCTCGTCATCCACGAACTTCACATCCGCCCTTGAGTCGGGAGTTACGTCCTTAAAAGAACAGGAATGTGAATGCGTGAGTGAAGACGAAACAGAAACTTAGGAGAATGGGATTCTGAGGAAATGTAATCAGTCTTAACATGAACACTCACATTGTCCTCCAGGAAGCGGAGGTATTCTCTCCCGAAAGAGCCGTCGGGCAGAGAGGCCATCTCTCTCAGATCAAGTGTAGACAGCCGGATCCTGGGCCTCTCTCTGTAGTAACCAGCCAATAACAAGTAGGACTAAATCAATTTTCATTCATGGAAAATTCACTTTAAAGGTAAAAATTAAAAAGTTACTAGATGGTGTTACAATGACTGACGTTAAGATCGTGTAGCCTTCAGGATCGTTTCTCATCTTGTTCCTGAGATTGATCAACGCCAGGTGTCCTGTCGTCTCCCCGAGGACCGCAACCATGTCTGTAGGGAGAGTTTCATTTTTATTTCACAACAATAGGGCTGGGACGATACACCTATCTTCCCGATCCCATACTATCACGATACTTGGGTGGTGATTAGAGCTTTATTACACTAGAGTCTAGCGGTACATTATCCCGCTTATTACACGGCTACTTACTTAAGAAATCAATCATTTTAATACAAAAATGATCCGCCAGAGTCCGACATTAGAACTGCGTCCATAGCAACGGTCTGTCATACATAGCAACGTTCTGCTATAAAGAAATAACAGAACACTATGATTGACCAATCAGAATCGAGTATTCAACAAAGCCGTGTAATAACCCAACGTAAAGTACATTTTGGACTTAAAGAGTCTCAAATGTGTCACATTGATAATCTACAGTTTAATAATATGTAGTTTGTCTTAAATAAAGTGTGTAATATAGCTTAAATCTACCTGACCTACCTATCAGTCTACCTGACTGACCTGAGGATCAGATTACTCATCACAGGGAGTACTAGTCAGCCTGTGAAAACAGCTGTTCAGTGTCTTCTGTGGCTTTGATGGGGATTTTTCAAGTCTGCGAATTTTCTCAGATGTCAATGTTGTTATCTCGGTTTGTTTTTGGAAACTACAAACATTTAACTGAGTCTGCATTACTAACTGGGGGTGTGGAGTTGGAATGGAGTTGGTTGTTTACCAAGCAGGAAGGGGCAAATGGAAAAAAGGCATTATAATTACAGGATACAGTATTTTGTGTGTCTCAACCGATACTGGGCACTAAAAGTCAGGTGTAGGCGTTTAAAAACACCTGCAGGTCTCATGACACATGTCAAGTGACAGGTGTTAGTGCTCTCTTCCTCCCTGAAAGTTTCATTGTAAATGCACTGACATATGACCTTGCTTTGTATTTATTCTCATTTCTGTTTCCCAGACCTTTAGAAGCATGTAATCGTGATCTCCAGAGAGTCGAGAATGAGTACATGAGAAAAGAAACTTGAGGTGTAGTCCCCGTTGGTTTCATTTGAACTGAAACATGAAATAGATGATGAAACACTCTGAAAACAGAGACATCCAAGTCTTTGTCTTGTAATCTAGTCATAATTATACATTTTAGCATTCAGTTAGAATTTACTAAGAGATACATTTGACACAATTACATTATAATTAGATATTATAATTCACAAAGCCAATCAATTTACAAACCAAATAACAGAATAACCTATCCAGGTCATAGCAGTTTTGTTGACTTGAGCTTGAAGGTTCATTCTTGACCTTAAAAAAGCAGTTTCACCAGATATTCTTATCACAACGTTCACCAACTTGTTTTTTTGTTCTTGTTTTTTTTCAGAGCTTTAAGCCACATGTTGTGGCCTTCATCAGCAAACTCCATCTGCTAATAAGGCTGAAAGCTCAGAAAAACAAGCAAGTGAACTTTACAATAAGACTTTTTAGTTTAGTTTTTATTATTTGAAGAAGCTATTTTAATTAGTTTTATCTTTTTTGTATTAAATTGGAGCGATGGACTTCATAATTTCCACTAGGCTGCAATGTATTAAAGATTCTCCTAATCAGTCAAACAAATATGATTGATTTTTAATGACTTTCCCGAGTTAGGAACATTAGGGGTTTTCTACTGCACCACTATCAGGAGCCGTATCTCCATATTTGAATATACCGTTGGTGACTGGGACGTACCACCGTACTTCACTGTTCATGGGAAGGCTTTTGGTTTCTTTGTTAAGATTGCCTTGATTTGATTGTTGAAATACAGGTCAAATCAGGCTGTTGCAGTTATATTTGTATGTGTCTTAATTAGGGCTGTCAAAGTTAACGCCATAATAACGCGCTAACACAAATTAGTTTTAACGCCACTGATTTCTTTAACGCATTAACGCAAGTTGCTCTTTTTAGGATGTAGTGGGCTGTCATACTAGCTTGTCACGAAGGAGGCTAAATAAAGCCCCAAACTTCCGCTGAATTTTGGTGAGGAAAAACTGGCATTTTCAAAGGGATCCCTTGACCTCTGACCTCAAGATGTGTGAATGAAAATGGGTTCTATGCATACCCACGAGTCTCCCCTTTACAGTATTAAATACTTAACAAACCCCCCTAGACTTCAGCTCTAGAATCCAGGTGGATTTGTACCAAGGTTGCCGTATCTATTTCAGTCTTTACCAAACAACGATACCACAAAACAAATTCACCTCCTGGGATAAACAAATATCAAGGTTCATTTGGAATGGTAAAAAAAAACAGAACAAGATGTACAACACTCCACCACCCAACAGATAAAGGAGGATTGTCCTCACCAAACCTACAAGAATACTTCTTCGTGGCACAGCTAAGGCCTCTAGCCTGTTGGTGCACCTCAGATTATGAAGCGAGATGGAAGGATATAGAGATGAAAGTTCAGGATCTACAAATTACAGTTTTGGTAGGAAACAAAGAACGAACAGGAACTATAACCCATTTAATGGATCCAATTCCAACATTTACACTAGAAATCTGGGATGAAATAATTAGAAAATATAAACTTGAAAGGGAAAGAAATGTACTGAACAGGGTTGCATATGATCTGAACTTTAAACCAGGGGTATATGATCTAAGGTTCAAACAATGGACAGAGAAAGGTATCACTGTTCTATGCACCATTCTCAAAGATGGGAGATGTATGAGTTCTCAAGAATTACAAGGTGAAATTTGGTCTGGAAAGACCAGATTTATTTAGATACCTACAAATACGGGACTATCTTATTAAAGGGGAGAAAATTTATCCTAAAATAGATTTGAATGGTATCATTAAAATGATTGTGGATTCATATCACCAGGGCAGATCTTAGGTCATCTCAGCTTTCTACAAAGCCTTAGGGGAGAATGGAAGAAGCTCAACACTATACATAAAAAACAAATGGGAATCAGAGCTAAATATTGAAATTTGAGGCAATCTAGAGGCCAACCACACCCATGTTTTCTGGAGCTGCACTAAACTTAAGCCTTTTCTGGAATAATGGAAATGTAACTATTAATGACATTATGAGATATGCTTTTCCAAACAATTGTGCTGTGATGAGGAGGTTGTACATAGAGCAGATAGATATATGGCAAACAATTCTGCTTCTGCAAAAAAAGCTATAACAAGAAACTGGTATAAAGCGGAACCTCCAGGGAAAGATCACTGGTTTGAGATTGTCCGTGATCTTTTTTTAATGGAAAAACTGACATACCAAACTAAAAGCAATATCTTCGACAAGAACTGGGGAGAATTAGTCATTTACATGAAACATGATGCATGTGTTGTTGGAGAATATATACAGTACATGTTTAACTGCTCCTGACAACTGTTTTTGTTAAGTGTTGTATTGTTCGCTGAATTTGTTAAGTGTTGTATTGTTTGTTGAATTCTGTATGGATGCTCATGATGTTCAGCCCAGAGCTGAAAATGCAAAATAAATATCCAAGTTTAAAAAAATATATATAACACAATAAATAAATACTTAATAAATCTACCTTTTAAGGTGCATTTTGAACAGATAAAAAATGTGCAATTACATTGCGATTAATCGCGATTTAACTATGGACAATCATGTGATTAATCGCGATTCAATATTTTAGTCGATTGACAGCCCTAGTTTTAACCACTCTGCTATCAATTAAAAAAAGAAGGAAGTCTCACCATGTCTGTAGGGGTTTTGTAGTGCAGCCACACCTGACCCAACAGCCAGCAGGGCTTTCTGGATGGGGGTGGTGTAGATATGTCCAGGATACAGCCCATCATAGCTTCTGTCTGTAAACGCACTGTTACTACTGTGCACCTGGTGGACACACGCTGCTGAGACAAAGGTGGAGCAGCATTAGATACATTTACACTACTGGACCAAGACAAAGTAATAATGCACTAGTTGATGTGTTTTATTGCCCTCATACAACAATAACAACACAGCTTATTGATAATGATGTATAACAAAGCAAAAACATTTGACATGGCTTGCATACTGCAAAATGTGACCGGATGTAGAAGGACATCCTGGTGCAGTAGGATGTAGTAAGACATCCTGGTATTTTTGGCATACTGCATTTAACATACTGTGTGTTGGGACATACTAAATCCTTTTCTGGCATAATAAATAGTATGGTAGCATGGGTTTTGCTTTTTAATTTTCAATTGTTATGTACAAATTAAAGACCCCAAAGTAGAGCTGAAATGATTAGCTGACAAATCGATTAGTCGACAGACAATTTATTGCCAACTATTTTGGTTAGAGCTGCAACGATTAATCGATTAGTTGTCAACTATTCGACAACTTTTTTGACAATCGATTAATCGGTTTGAGTAATTTAAGAAAAATAAGTTAAAATTCTGATTCCAGCTTCTTAAATGTGAATATTTTCTGGTTTCTTTACTCCTCTATGACAGTAAACTGAATATCTTTGAGTTGTGGACAAACAAGACAGTTTCATCTTGGGCTTTGGGAAACACTGATTGACATTTTTCACCATTTTCTGACATTTTATAGACCAAACAACTAATCGATTAATCAAGAAAATAATCAACAGATTAAACAAGAATGAATATAATCGTTAGTTGCAACCCTAATTTTGGTAGTCGATTATTTTTTTTTAAGCAAAAATGCAAAACCGTTCAGCTTCCAAAATCAGAATATTAGCTGTTTTTTGTTTTTTTCTGATATTAAACTGAATATTTTTGGACTGTTGCTCTGTCAAAACAAGACATCTGGATGTGTCAATTTGAATTTTGGGCGGTAGAGAAGGTCATTTTTTTTTTTTTTTTTAAATCTTAGAAAACATATTTGTTAATCAAGAAAATGATTGGCAGATTAATTGCTAATGAAAATAGTTGTTAGTTGCAGCCCCCAAACGCTCTGTTTTAGCGGATTTCAACGGAATTGCGAAAGAATTGCGACAGGATTGCGTTGCTAGGCAATAGTTTGGGTCAATGTGTACTTCCTGTCAGTTGATACACTGCAACCAGGAATAAACTGGGACACATTTAGAATGTTTGTTTAATACTGAGTAAAGGGGGTAAATATTGTATATTTGTGACATCACAAATTGGCAGAAATCCTGACAGCTTGTTTCAAATGCAGAGTTTCTGAATACGGGCTGTGTGTATTTCCCTGTGGATTGAGCGTTTCGATACTTTCACAGTATTTATATAGCACTTAAGCCTGCTTTATAATAAAAAAACATGAACATCTCACTTTTTTATTATATGTCCCCTTTAAATGTCTTTTTGATAAAACCAGCAATCTACTAATGCAGGCTCTAGTATACAGCACATATCCAAGACTGGGGCAGATTGTGCTCATGTTTGAGGGAAAAAGGTGTTCAGTATTTGGGGAAAATCTGAGTGTGAACACATCATTTATGACTAATTAAGTGGCTAAACTTACCCTTAATAAGCTGTCTGTTCCCTCATAGAAAATAGTGTTATTTTTTTCAGTTTAGTTTATGAATATCATTCATAAATCACTGACATGTTAATGTTTAATTACTTTGGTTACCTGTTCACCCACTTATTGTGGACAAAAATCAATATTCTGAATCAACTTTTCTATTGATTGTCCTGGAAAGACAAAGTATCTGACTAGCTAATGATTGTTTGAAGCTATAACATAATTAGAGACATTAATGACATTAGATCACTGCATAGCTGTTAGCTGAGGAGTGTGTAACCTGCTGTTTGTTGCCCTCTCTGGTAAAGTATGCTGCCAACTAGACTTCGTCAATCATTGATTTGTATATTATAACAGTTACATCTAGTTAGCCAGACTTATTTAAAAAGTATCCATAGCTTGTCGCTTCCTTTAATAACTTAGAGGATATGTATCTAGCTGTAGAAACTCGTACCTTTGGAGATCAGAGCGTATAGTCTTGGACCAGAGCGGTGGAAAGGTCTAGCTATGGCTGGAAACATTGTAAACGCTACTGCGCATGCGTCATCACATGCTCATTGATAGCTTTCAACTCCGGGGCAGCCCTGTGAAGGGGCGGGGTTAACTCAGTCACAGAGAGAGTGACTCCGCTCTTCCCAGCTGCCGTATTTGAAAAAAGTAAGCAAACGTAGCAAATAAAAATTGTAAACAGAGCTAAAGGTTGAGCTGCCCTTCTTCTACTTCTACAAAGTAGAGTAGTTTCCTGTCTGTCGGCAGAGACAAAGTGAAGACGACAAGGTTAGTTAGCTAAACTACTGTTTCTTGCTTTGCTTAGCAAGTTTGTCAACTGAGTAGATAAGTCGCCAAACCGATTAGCAGACAGGGTTAGTCACACATCGCCTGACTTAGCATGCTAGCTAGCTAGCCTCCTAAAGTTGTGTAAGTTAGCTATATAAGTGTGAATGAAGTGTTTAGCTGCGTCCTTGCTTTGTGTTTAGAGAGACAAAGAAGCACAAATGATAAATGATCTCTGTATCATACTAAACCTGAGTAAATACCCATGAGGCTATGAGTGTCCTTTTAAACAGCAGGGAGTGTCTAGTATTGGGGTGGGATGTAACTTGAGGGTGAGTACTAAAAGGTTGGCTGGTTTGTGATTGCGTGAACATACTTTGCGAACTCGGTGAGTAAAATATTCAGGTTTGGTTTCGGTGCAGTTTGTCAGAGAGGTGCACAGAGAGAGAGTAGAACGACTTTGCAGGAGTGTCTGACCAAGAACAAGGCAGTGCAGACTTATCTGGAGTCACATAGCTGCTACCAGCTCTAAAAAGCAGTCAGAGGAAGTTGTTTGTGACTAAAGTAAATGGCTGTGGAGCCTGAAGGTCTAGATTGGGTGTACTTTACTTTTCAAGGCGTTTGTTTTGTTTGAGAATGCAGCTATTGGTGTGATTTCTTTCACAAACTGTCCACAATTGTAACTTAAAGATTACTGTATGACTACTTACTTACTTTAGTCACAGCTCAGTCTTCAGTGTTTGGTAGTATCTGTTCTTGTGTATGGCTGCTTTCATGTTGCATAAGTTTCTGATGTTTTCAGCCACATTGCACAAAAGATTCTGCTCTGTTTCTTTGTCTTTTCAGGATAGTTGAGTGGGTTTCTTTGCCTGATTTAATGATTGCTTTGACTGTGTTTGTAATTGCTAACCTCTCAGGAGTTTCTATGGACACATAAACTAAATAAGAGTTTGGGTGTATTCATGTTCAGGCTCATTCTTCACTGACAGGCTGTTTTTCCACGTCACTCAACAGTGTTTGTTGACTTATTGAATCATCTTTCTGTTTTATTTGTACATGTCTGAACACAATGGTGTTGTGAAATTAAAACAAATAGGTTTACTGCTGTGTTACAAGACATATTAGTCATCATATACTGGAAGTGGTGATGTGACATGCATTCAGAGAAAGATACCAGGGGAACATGGTGTGGCTTTCCAATGATAAGCAGTATTAGTCTTTTCTAAGAAGTGAAGTGTGGAACTTCCCGCCTTAAATGGGGGGCTTCTTGAGGTTGACATGAAGTAATCTAGGGTAGAAGAAGAGAACTGAAAACTAGAAAGTTCACTGTAATATAACTAGTATTGCTGTTTCATTCTTCATGTAATGGGGCCAAAGTTTAAGATTCATTTATTACAGCATTAATTTAAAATGCTGACATGTAAACTCATACAAAAATGGTGTATTAACATTATTTCATTTTGTTAGAAAGGATAACAAATGTTAAAATGCCTTGTAATGTAATCAGAAATTGGGATTTAGCTAATAACCTTATCTTAGCACAAATGTTTTTAAATGTTAATTGAATGACATGGAAAAGATGCCACAAAGTATGAATGTTACATGAAAGATTATATTGTTTGTAGTTTGAATGTTTACTATTATAACTAATGGCCTGCTGCTAATGCATTACTGGTCATATGTTCACTTGGGAAAATCTAAGTCTCATGATAAGCATGAGATGTGCTCCTGTTTTGTAGGTTTCAGTGTTAAAACTGAAATGAATTTGTAGGTCACAGTAACATTTTTAATTTGCCTAGTATAGTTGATCTTATGAAGTTTTGATCCCAGAGCCACTTAATCTCACATCCCTACATTGAAGTTTATGGAGATTTCCTGTGTCTGGGGGGGCTTAAGTTCTTTAATACTAGGGTTCAGTAGGTACAGATGTTTCCTAACTTTTCAGCACAGTTGAGAAATCCTCAACTGTTAACGTTTGCATAGCCATCTTTTGAAGGCACATCATTTCCATAAAGTTTTCCCTCTCAGGTTGTGCAAGATAAATAGTGTCTTTTGTAACCATGTGGGTTGAAGATATGACATTTACCACCACGTAATGTAAACAGATAGCCTTTTTAGGGAAATGCAGAGAAGGAACTTCTTGTTGTGTGTTTTTGTACAAACAATTGTGGCATTTTGATTATTGGCACTGAATTTTAATTCATGGGTGAATTAGTTCTTCTTTCCAAACCTGCATTGACTTATGTGTAGAGACTCCACTGCTCAAAGCTATTTACCTGTTTATGTCTACAGTTCAAACCAGCTAAACTACATATTATCATGCAACCTTTAGGCCATTGCAGGCAAGCAGAAAGATTTCAACGGTTATGTTTTCATGTCATGACTTGCAATCTGCTCATATTCTTTTGTAGAGACAGAGACACTATACAATATGTTGACTTGCATGCACACACATTGCATACCATGTTCTGCAGCTGTGTGTTTCACTAAATCCATTAGGCGCTATCACTGGCAAACAAACAGCTGTGTGCATATTGACTAATGGAGTTTTTGGTGTGGGAGTGTGCGAAAATGTCACTATGGTGACATCTGCTGGTCTGTGGGGAAAAACACCCCCCACTCATTTTCCCACCCGTAAGGGAGTTTTCAACGATAAATCATAAAGACAGATTAATCATTCATAGAGCAGGCATTTCTAAAAGATTTATAAAGGCGGGAAAGTTTGCAGATTTCTTGTGCAAAAGTAGTTCTTCCACGACCTTGTTACTGCACTTAATGCAGCAGACTTTGGGGGTGAAATTATTTCCACAATAGGCTTTTTAGTCCGTCTATGATATTAGATTTTACCGCCATCACTGCAGAAATTCCGGTTCAGTTACAGCGATACTTCCAGCTTATCTAATGAACACCACTAGCATTGTTTATGACTAGGAAGCTGATAAGATCATATCCGTTGGTAGGGAGATAAGGTTAAAGCTGATAACGCATCACACGCACCTCTAGCCATGCACACTTTAAGCCTTG
Organism: Sebastiscus tertius; assembly: GCA_916701665.1. Taxonomy (NCBI): domain Eukaryota; kingdom Metazoa; phylum Chordata; class Actinopteri; order Perciformes; family Sebastidae; genus Sebastiscus; species Sebastiscus tertius. Next base: position 57,731 of record CAKAOH010001667.1, read on the forward strand.
TAGCAGCTCACAGCTATAAACTGAGTTAGACAAAGAGGTGGAAAGTCTGGTTGATGCTGCCACATTTGACCTAGCTGATTAATGTGGTCCATAGTGCAAGCTAACTATTGCACCAGTTGTGAAACTTTCACTTTCTACTTGTGAAGTTCGGTGCAACGATACTTTGGCTACGTTCCAGATTGCATATTTTTCTTTGAACTTTCAGTACATACTGCAGCTGCCCTTACAAAGTACGTACTGTTACATGCAGTATGCATACGTGTATGTGGGACATTCTACTTCGTCATAACATTGCGCCTTGAACTTTGATCCTCTTGCTCATATATCCGCTGTGCAGAGGATTGTAGGTCAGAATAGCCAGAAAAGCATGGCTGGCTTGCATACTGCAAAATACGACCAGATGTAGTAGAACATCTTGGTATTTTTTGGCAGACTGCATTTGACATACTATGTAATGGGACATACTAAATCTTTTTCTGGCATACTAAATAGTATGGTGGTATGGATAGTGGAACGCACAGTTTATTACCATAAAAGACTTGATACAACAGTTCCTCATAGCACTTAGGCAAGTTGTCCTTCCAATTAAACGATACGTTGCCTGAGACCTCATTTAATCTGCACATATTTCACACCTGTTGACATTTAAAAAGGTAGCATTCTTGGTACTTCCACCAGATGTCGCCAAAGAAAGGAATATTTAAATCATAAACATAGGGGCTTTGAATTGTTGCATTTAGGATTTTACTTCATATAAAGCACAGATACCATACAAATAAAGGTTGTTATTATTATGAAGATTGCGTCCACACCCAACTTTGATTCATTGTGCGTTGTGTACTCCATATATTGTGGGCAGGCCTAGCATATAGTAACCACTAGATGGCAGCACAGGCTCAATTATTAGTCTTGTGTAGCAACTCTTTAATTGAGAGGCAAAGTCCCGCCCCTTCCTGTGGACCCCATGGGACCTCATTTTGGAAAAATATCTGCGGTAGTCAACGGCGAGAGACAAATCATTTTTTGATCCAATTTGAATTATGTCATGAATCAGACATATGTTTGTGAATTTAAAAGATAATTTTGCAAGTCAACAAAGATGCATTTTGTCGTAGGTTTGTTGTAGCATTTAGTTTTGTGTGAAACCTCTCATTGAGCTACATCTCTCGATTTGCACAATATAACTTCACCAACACTAGTTTGCTAGCTAACTTGGCTATGACCACGCACAAATGTAACGTTATCTTGCCTGATGTGTTTTATTGAGCGACTACTGGTCTTTTTTTATCAGCCGGGAAGTGAGAGAACGAGCAAGACCCGTTGCTTGTATGAGTACATCCCAGTACGAAACACACAGGCATCTTAGCGTTGGCGAGAGAGACGTCACTTACGAGACTTTTGGGTGTGTAGTCTTTCTACTAACGTATTTTCAAAGTCTTGTACTTCAATAGTTTTACAACAAGCTGCGACTTCCTTGTCTTGCAAAATTCTGTTTTAAATTGACAGACGTGTGTGAATCGTGGCGTAATTCAAAGGGGATCAAAAAAATATTTGTCTCTCACCGTTGACTATTGTTCATATTTTTTCCGAAATAAGGTCCCATGGTGGTCCACCAGAAGGGGCAGGATTTCTGTTTTGGCCAGTAACTCCTGAACTGTAACAAGGGGTGGCTGTGGTGATCTGTCGGGCTTGTTATAGTTTGCATAATTTTTAAATAATTTGTATCAAGAGCTGTCTGTTGTCTGTTCTGGGATTTCAATTTTCAACTCTGCCAGATTTCGTTCGTATTGACGGACACAAAGATTAACGTATTTGGGAAGTGTTCATGAGTTTACAGAAAAATAATGATATGCAGTAAGTGTAAAGAAAAGCTTAAAATGTCTTCCTTTTTCTGATATTGTAAAGCTCTCTTGGCATCAGTGTTTTGTCTTTTACTAAATATCCGCTCTAACCACCATGTTGACATTCTTGAGCAACTCATCAGACAAATCTGTCACCAGTATGTCTGCTTTCAAAAGATCTGTATCTCAACAACTCAAATGGCTTCTCACGCATCACATAATCTTCGTATATATGGAAAGTGAGCCATTTGACCACGGTGCACAAATTAGATTCACATCAAAGATGTACTAATGGTAAATCAGCCAATGGAGATGCTATAATTCCATTTTGGCCATTAACGTATAAATGTTTTCCTCACATTATGTCTCAATGAATTTTAGTTGCACACAGGTTCCATTGTAGTCTCAACGGTTTAACATCATTATGAATTGCATGTGTTATTTGCATACATAGTATTATGCAGTGGTGGAATGATGTACTGTTATCATTGACAGGGTATTGCACCAGATTGATGGAGAAGAATGGCCCGAATCTCGTTGGACTGCCCCAGCTCTTTACCAGGGATCCCCCTCAGTGTGCTATCAGTGCCCATGGAGAATAAGTACAAATGTCAGCAGTGTCTCCAGGTCCTGAGGAAGCCTGTCCAGGCTCAGTGCGGCCACCGCTTCTGTGTACACTGCTTCAAGCAGCTCACCAGGTACACCGGAGGTCCTCGGACCACCTACAGCCGTGTGAAATGCAAACCCCCTTCACCCCCTAATGCTTACCCTCTTACCGGACACGCTTCAGCACATCCTGTGTTCTTATCTCTGCTCGCCTCTGGGGATTTTTTTGCACCCAAGATCAATTACTTTATTCAGACTCATCCCTCACATGACTGGACTTTTTTTTACTGAAGTCAGTGAATCACAAGGATCTGACCATGCTGAGTCATTCTAAAGGTGTCCATTGTTTTCTTTCCACTTCCTTTTCCTCTGACTCATGTTTTGTCATGAAACATAAGGTGACAGTGCAGAAAATTAAAGGAACAGTGTGTAATATTTCAGTGGCTCTATTT
>CAKAOH010001668.1:0-10171 GCA_916701665.1 Sebastiscus tertius
GATCTTTTATGTGAAACTTTCTATGCTGCCGTCTCGGCCAGGACTCCCTTGAAAAAAAGATTTTAAATCTCAATGAGAAATATCCTGGTAAAATAAAGATTAAATAAAATAAGAATCGTCCAATAACAATCGAGGACTGACTGATCAGAGCACCCTTAATAATTGCCAATAGAAAAAAAAAATAGTAGTATTAAGCATGCTTGGAAAAAACACAACACATGTTAAATAACTTTGTTAAAAACACATGGAGGAATGGGTAAGCGGGCCTGTTAGTACCAATCACGCTACACTTTGTCCTACCAGGAAAGAGATAGTGAGTATTTAATCAAAGCCCCAGATGTTGTTATTATTATTATTATTATTATTATCCAGTGATGTTAATTTCATGTAAATGAGAAAACAGTGAGAACAAACACGCTTTGGTGTCACACCACTGAAGATCGTGTAACAATACAGTGTTCATCAGTTTGGTTGTTTCTTTCAGTGTTCAAAAGTAAGTAAGAATATATTATTAAAAAAAACAAACAAGGCAAATGACATAAAAGCAGAGGGATGTCTCCCTGGCGTCCTTACCTTAGTGCTGCCAGATCTCCAGGGCCGTCTCTGTTCAGGTGAGGACGGCTCCACCGTCTGCAGCGATGCTCCGGATCTCTTCAGCACGTCCTCTTCAACATGGACAACTGAGATTTGTCCCTGCTCCATGAATTCCTTCTGAGGGACAGCACAGAGTCGTTTTTATTAAATTGATTATCTCTTGTTTTCTACAAATGTTGACTTTGGGGCTGAACATAATCTTGGAAATATAGGATTTTAAGTCACTTAACTAATGTATTTTAACTGCTGTCGGGTCAGAATTAACCAACATTTCTTTTACCAAAAATGACGTTCAGAATATTCGTTCTAAAAAAAGCACATAGGTTCCAACTATCCTAATATCTGTTTTTGCGCATTATGTCCTCCTCCTCCTAAATAAGGTCACAGCTGGCTGGAGGGAGATAGCCTGAAAGTTTCCATCATTTCCAGTAAATATCACGATATAAAATGTGTGTTTTTAGATGGATTGCCTACTCCGGGTAGGGAATGAGTCCGTGAACGTGAGATTGGAGACGGAGAATCGGAGCAGCGCGCGGGGGTGGGGGGGTATTGCATTCACTTTACCGTACCGTTGTGATGAAAAGAGAGCTGAGCCAGAAGGCAAAGCTCTCGATCTAATGGTCAATCTTCCTTCCTACTCTCACCTATGGTCATGAGGGCTGGGTCATGACTTAAAGAACTAGATCATGGGTACAAGCGGCCGACATGGGTTTTCTCAGGAGGGTAGAGAAAGGGTGAGAAGCTCAGTCATCCGTGAGGGACTCGGAGAAGAGCTGCTGCTCCTTTGTGTTAAAAGGAGCCAGCTGAGGTGGTTCGGGCATCTTGTAAGGATGCCCCCTGGGCACGGGGGAAGATCCAGGACTAGGTGGAGAGATTATATCTCCACACTAGCCTGGGAATGCCTCGGGATCCCCCAGTCAGAGCTGGTTAATGTGGCCCGGGAAAGGGAAGTTTGGAGTCCTCTGCTGGACCTGTTGCCCCCGAGACCCGACCCCGGGTAAGAGGTTGAAGATGAGTGATGAGTGTTTTTAAGTGGTTACGTCTCCAGTCTGATAGGTACATGGTTTGTTTATATGATGTAACGCCCTAAACTACTGTCATCGTAGCACACTTTGGATAAGTATAACAACATAAATAGCTAATTAATTCAAAGATATTTCTCCTCAAACACTGACAAAACTATAATTTTTCTAACCACTTTTAATTTGGACGGTGAACCAAACTGACCTCGGTCTCCTCTGAGGTGGATATCAGGAACTGAGGCTGAGAGGTCGTCTGCTGAGCTGACGGAGCTTTGGCTTGGACCGGAGTCGGAGGCTGCTGGATGAACAGAGCCGGGACCTTCTACACAAACAGAGTAAAGCAGCAGGTTCAGTGAAGGCCACTTGTAGTTTAAGTACCTGACTGATTAATTGACTGATTGACTGATTGATTGACTGACCTTCTCCAGTTCCAGCAGCAGAGTCTGGAGCTGGTCCACTATAGTGAAGACAGTCAGAGTCTCTTCAGCCTTCTCCGGAAGACAAAGGCCTGGTTTACACTTCTGGATCTCAGCTACGGTCCTCCTCATGGACTGGATCCTCTTCTCAACGGCCTGTACACATAAGAGGGGAGTTCAGACACTTGTCTTAAAGCACCTCCCAACATTTAGAGTTTGCAGTTTGAGCCATAAAAGCATGCACAGACTTATTCTTTTCTAATACAGACAATCCCACCGTATTGATATCAAATGAAAACCTCTGATGAAAATGATGTTTCCATCTCCACGTCTCACCTTGAAGCTTTCTTCTCTGGGGCTGGCGACAGTCTCTGGAGACAGTAATAAGGCCTTGATGTCAGCCACGTCGTCCTCCATCCGCCGGACTTCAATCTCGATGGCTTCCACCTCCTAGACAGCAAGACATCAATCCATGTATTTGATCATTTACAAAACAGGTAAGTACAAGAGCAGTGGGGCCCGGTAAAGAGAGATAAGCTCATAAGACTCACGTCAGCAGCGTGATTCAGCTGAGACAGCGGAGCAGTGAAGCTCTCTTGAACGTCGGCCACTTGGTGGTCGGCCTCCACCAGCTGCTCCTGGAGAGTCGTGACGTCACAGACCTGTGACATTTCCTTCAGGACTGAGCTGAAGCCCTGCAGAGTGGTTCGGATCTGAGCCGAGTCGTCCAACACCATCTGCAACACAAGACAGGAATTTATGTTGACGAACGTGTTGATATTTAGTAAGGATCCATCACGAACAAGCGGCAACCTCAGGGGCTGAGAAATTAAGCCAATGTGGAACTGCAGTTCCTCAAACGGCCACTTGAGGCTCCAAAAGCGAGTCAATCTCCACAGACCCCCATGTTAATATGCCCGACTTTACAGCAGAAATAAACATGTTTACAGCCTGGTACAAAGGCTGGACTTTTTATATAACTCACCCGTAATAATATTAAGACTTAAAGGTGCTACGATATCCAGAGCATTAATATAGCAGCAAACAACTATTGTCTATGTGAAGATATAGAGGAGTAATGTCTACCTGAGCAGAGAATGAAGTCTCTCTCCCTCTATGTGTGTTGCAATCTGAGCTTCTCCATGCTTTGTTGACGTAGCCGGGCCGGCCATGCGTGCTTTTAGTGCCATTTAGTGCATGTGAGCGTTCCCCACTGGCTAGCTCACACCCGCCTTTCTGCACTTCTCATACGGCAGTTTACAGCTGATAACCGTCGTTCCTACTGATGGCGCCTTTGTGGAAGTGTTGCACCCACCCTCTGGTTCCCCTCCAGGTAAATACTGATAACTCTGTCAGCAGTATTGCTGTTGTTTCAACGTTTAGCGCTGTTAGCACTGTTGGTTGCGAGCCTCTGGCTCAGCATGTTGGGAGCCAGGCAGAGGCAATAGAAATGCTCTCAATTACGCATTTAGGACCTTTTAAATTATGCTTAATTAGGGACATGACTACCTTGTGATTGACAAGTCTCTGCTACGGTGTTGTTCAGTGTTCGGTTGTACTAAAAGACACTCTAAGAAGATTAGATTAGATATTTGATTTGTTTCAACCAATGCACATCCTTAAAAGATTAAAACCAATTTTCCTCATCTTACATTTAACAATTGAATAGCATATGATAGTAAAGAAAGAGTTGAGTAGAAAGGTCAAACCACAGTTCAGTGCACCAACCTGCAGAGTGTGAACATGGCTGCTCAGACATTTAGCCGTGGTGTAGGTGCAGGGGGAAGCGAGCCATGACTTGGCCTCCACCATCCAGCTTTTAGAGCTGCTGATCATCTCCTGATGCTCCTGAAGCCACGTGTGCACCTGACCACAAACACAAACAATACTTAGTTTAAAACCTTTATCTAGAAACCAAACCAACCGTGTGTGAACACTGTAGCATAGCTACCAACAACCACTTCCACTCAATAACTTGGGAGTTCAGTTCTCCTGATGATGCTGTTAAATGGTCTTCTAACAAGTGTTGATGGGCAAATATGATGAGACACAACATCAGGTGTTTGCCAGTATAAACATGAATTAACAGTTCTTGTCATCACACACACATTTGTCGTTTGACACCAAACAAATCTGGAAACACGACAGCTTGTAATTATGGCAGATAACGTTAAACACGGAGAGTTCCGGATGTGAAAAAGAAGACTGAGGGGAAATATGAAGTCCTTCTGACCTTGCTGAGGAGGGTGGTCCTCTGCTCCGCCTGTTTGGCCAGGTGGGAGTGGAGCTGCTGGACCTCCACGAGTCTCTCGGTGAGGATCATCACCTCCTCCGGCTTGTCCAAGTCCAGCATGTCCACCTCCAGCGACGCCACACACGAGTGCCACACGTCCAGCTCGTCCCACGCACGCTGAGCACAGACACACAATCATAAGTAAAGATTTTAGTGAGCTGTGTACTGTGTCCATCTCAACAAATACCCGCACAGGCAGGTCCGAGAAAACATCTCGCAAGCAATTTCGGACCTGTTGTTTTGGTCCTAGAGAGTACGATTACTGCCTCCACAACGGTCCAAATGAACCGCGCCAGAGTTTGATTAAAACAGACTAAATGCCGACTTACAAAGGCGCCCTTAGACACAAGCAATCTGCATTGGGAGAGGAGGATTACGGTATCCATGGTAGTATGAATGACTAACAGCCTAAGAATGTGAGAATCAGGTGCACTCTGTGCTGAAAACAATGTTCTTTACTTGAAGTTCCTATTTGTTCTTGACAAAGCCCCAAAATACACTACGAAACACACTGACATCTTTATTGGCTTCTTAAAAATATCAGGACGAAGTTAAACTCTTTTCATGGCCTTCCTAATGACTCAGAGAGGCAGAAATAACTTCCCTCAAAGAAACATTTGCTTTGCAACTTGGAGAGACGTTTGCTATCCAGCTACAAGCTTTTGACGACTTAAACGGCAGCATTACAAGACGGGATAATATTAATGGTTTTATTCTTTACTTATTCTAGTATCTGCTGTATAAGAAGACAGGTTTCAGAGTGGTAATCATCCAGCCAGGTCACTAACCCACCTTCTGAGTGATCTTTGCTTGCGTCACATTGGGACTTTTCTGTTCAAGTCTCTTCTTAACGGACATCAGGCCAGCCTGGATCTCAGACAGCTTTGCCCCCAGCCTGTGGACGGGACCGCTCTTCTCCACCGCCTCTCCCACCTGACGGATAAATCAAACACAAACGTCACAAACAATCACAGTCGGAAACACGTTTTTATTCTGAAGCCAGGTCTATAGAAGTCTGGGATTTGTTATTGTCCCAAACATTTGATCATCAATCTTTTTCTTTCCTGTCTTCACTATTAAAAATGCAAGAGTTATGTAAGTAGGTGCTGGGAATCTGGTGTATGAATTTATTTTAATAATTAATTATTTTTTATTTATTTATTATTATTTATATATATATATATTTTTTTTTTTTTTTAATTTGTATTTATATTATTATTATTATTATTATTATTATTATTAACAAAAAAATTCTGCTCCCTTTTTTTTGAATACTTTGTATTTATCTGTACATATTATTTTATTATTTGTTAAGGTTTAGGTTGCTGTAGTCATTTTTCTCAAGGAAACAATAAAAAGCTGTGATTAAAAGTTATTTAAAAAAATGCAAGTCTGTTAATGGTTAGTTTATTATGTGCCCAGTATTACGAACAACGTCTGCATGTAATTATCTTTAACTTCAAGTTGAATTTTTCAGGATTTTCTGCGCCAAGCTGTTCCCATAGTAATTATTATTTTTCTTTCCCATTCATTTCTAAGACATATACAGATGTAATCCCATTAGATAAATTGTTCAAGCTACCAAAAGTATAATAATAATAATAATAATAATAATAGCATTGTGCAGAAATTCCAATGTTCCCTGTATATCCAACCAACTACTACCATATTTAGTTTTCTGTGATTCTTTGTGTTCATTGCTAAAACTAAATTCCCCTTAAAGGCCAATTAATGCTTGAGCTTTACGTCAGCTACGTTAGAATCAACATGTCTTGTGTACCTTTGCTTCTACTAGCTGCAGCGACTGTGTGACCTCCTGCATCTGGCCTTCGATCTCCACCGGGACCAGCGTGTACATGTCGGAGTACTTCATCTTCAGGCTCTCCATGATGCGCTGGAGCAAAGCCTTCTGGGTACACAGCTGGCTGTGAACCTCCTAAAACCAGAGAGAAGAATCGTGTAAATAAACAGGATGCAGAAAACCACACGAGAAAGGCAGGATGATGAAATACATGTTGGAAAGAGGAAACTGAAAGTCTGATAGTGCTGTACCGAATGTCATTTTCTTTTACATTCAAAGCTTCTGTAAAAGTTTTCAAACCCTAAAATGAAAAAATTCTCAATTTGAACAAAGTCATTCATCGGATTAAATGACTTAGTCTATTTTTATTAAATGAACTTTCTTTAATGAATAGAACTCGTCAGAGCATGCCTCCCATTGTGTGCGGCAAGCAGGACAGCAAACAGGCTTTTGAAAGGCTAAACGACAACAAATATGGATTGAAGCAGAATATTTCATTCGAAAAAAACATGTTTTGAATTTTAGAAATGATTACATCTACCTTTTTTCCAATAAATTTTGACTTTTGCATTTTACAGCGCTCAACACAAACAATCCTACGCAGCCACTAATAATATAATGCAGCCTGATCTTTATCAGCAACTGTGCAGCATTCAAATGTTGATTCAGCCCTAATATTTACTAATTTTCTTTGTGACATTTTGCGCCACAAACGTGCAACAAATCCGCTTTATGAGGGCCGACACTGGAAAAAAAGCCTCCTTCAAAAAAACACTACACTTGTTAACAGTCAGTGATCTCTCACTTTCCTACAAGCATCAACATCAGCAACACTTTTGTCAAGAAGGGTGTAATTTATATGTATGTTTTTCAGTCAAATAGTGGAAATCCTGCAGTATTTTGGAACAAAAGGACGCCGACATCAATCTCATCTACATCTTTCACCAAACAAACGACTTGTAAGATCTCAGTGCTTTGTTTAGCAGTCAGCTCTCTCTCTCTCTCTCTCTCTCTCTCTCTTGTGATGCTTTCATCAAACAGAAACTACCTCTTCAAAAGTCTTTCAGTTCTATAGTAGTTAAAGTGAACTGTTTCAATTCAGTACGATTCTACTTTGCAATAATATTGAATAAGTAAATGTGTTCAAATGTGTGAGATAGTACGGAGGAGACTACCTGAGTCTGAATACGTCCGATGCTCTGCTGAAGAGGGAGGTGCATCTTGTTATCACTACGGGAAACTGAGCGTGTTTGTGTGTGTGTTTCTGTGTGTGTTTGTGTGTGTGATACAAAGGATGGGAGGACGAGAGGGTACGGGGAGACGGGGTTTTTTTTGCATGAGAGAGTGGGTGTGTTTGTTCTTGTATGTCTATCTTTGTGAGGACCAATTTGCGTTTTAAGAAATGGAGAAGTTGGGACGTTTTAGGAAAGTTTATACATCTAACTGTAAAGCATTGAATCTCTGTCTGTCTGTGTGTCATCCATCCGATCTACTTCACACTTGGTGGGTGTATTACTGGGGACCAAAGGACGCAATTTGGACAGTATTAATGAACTTTAAATAAACTAGATTTCCCGTCTCTTGTTTGTATGCCTCCGCCAGCCACTCAAGTTGCAGTTTACATCCATGTCTGTCCAAAATGAAATCACTTCATCATTTTATCCTGTTAGATATTTGTGTTAAATTGTCATAATTAGCATATGCATTCTTGAGTTATGGACAAAAACCTGTTTTGTGAGGTCACAGTGATCTTTGACCACCAAAATCTTATCAGTTCATCCTTGAGTCCAAAGGGACGTTTGACATGCCAGATTTGAAGAAATTCCCTCTGGGCGTTCCTGAGATATCGCGTCGGACTTGCGGATAACCCAAAAACATAACGCCTCCGACCACAGCTGTTGCCGGCACGGAGGCATAGCAAGCGTTAGCGTTCTGTGCGGCAGTGGGGGCGGAGCTTCAGGGCTCTGCGGACTGAGGCCGCGGCTCATTTACTGCAGTTCATTTTGGCTGCTGGATATATCAACGTTACAATCTAACTCTTCTTCACTTCCCTGGAGTCAATGAGCGATGAGCGGTTCTCTGAATGGCCAAGTGAGGTGATGCTTTAAGAAAGTCTCAATCTCTGAACCCATCGGCTATCGGTCTGACAACGGACAAGCCTCTGGGGGCAAAAGGCTGTATTTCTGGGGTTCTGATGTAGCCAGCGGATATCTGGGCCAAAACTTTCTTTTCCTTGTGCTGCTCACTGTTGACAGTCTGAGTAGCAACTTGAGATGCGAGACTGGAGTTTGAGTTCAGAGACGACGTGTACGACCGGATTGTTTTACAAGTAGCTAGTTTACTAACTAATAAAAAGCTAAATCATCGTCCTATGATAGCTGGTGGGTTCCCAGATTGCATTTCTGCCGATGCGTTCCACCTCTTCTGCTCTCCACACCGACTGTTTACCTGCATTCAACCAAAGCCTCCTCGAATGTGGTGGTTAATACTACTACTATGAGGACATTTTTGGGTCCTCACTTCTTGAAATTGCTATTTGAAAGTTAAAACTTTGTTTACAATCAGGTTTCCACTGAGGTTAGGTCCTACCTAGAGAATGTATTATGTCCATGAGTGCCCTCACAAGTACAGCAGAAATGTGTGTTTGTGTCCATGGGATGACTTGGCTACAAAGGCCACCTGGAAGATCCACTTACAACACTGAACAAAAGGTGTCTGGTACAAGAGGAGGGGTGAGGGTAGTGGGAGGGATGGGAGGGTCTTTCATCAACACAGACCCTCTGCAAAGGGAAAGGAGATGTGTGTGTATGTGTGTGTGTGTGTGTGTGTATGAGTGTGTGGATGGGGAGATGTTGGCCTCTGCTCAGGTTTCGGGACAAAGGGCAGAGTGATTCTGCGGGTTGGTGGGTTCATAGACGTGAACACCAAACAGCGTCCGGGCCGGAGGCCAAGCCGACGGTTAGATTCAGACGTTTCATATTTACTGGACACAGTTGCACCACACAGTCAACCGCCTCCTTCTCTCTGCATCTATTCAGAATATTTAAAAGCTTTAGTGAATTAATACATTAGATTTTTTACCATCCTTTTTTCAAAAAGTTTTTTAAAATATTCAATGTAAATATTGAGACCAAACCTTGTCGTTTCCTGACAGTATTTATAAGCCAGCTACCAGCTGAGCACATGAGAATCAGATGAGAATCAGACCGACACTACCCGCTGTGTGTAATATTAATCAAACTGTCATAATGTTTATAATGCATAATTTTCAGTGGTGCTGGACATTTCTCGCTGAATGTATGTTTCATGAGCTGTTTATAAAAAACAGCAAAGAGCTATAATGTTGTTAGAGTGAATACAAACGCATCATTGTGTTTTCAGTTCAGACGATGAAACTGTCGTCTCTCATTAGACACTCGTTATTTACACTCCACTGGCCGGAGGGAGAGACACACTCTCTGACATCTCTGAGTACACTGGGATGTGTTGTTCAGATGAAGATGAGATCTGGAGACACCCAGAGGTCCTTCAGGGGGTGCTGGGGGGGCGGCTTGCTTATTGATAAATGTTTCAAGTTCAACTTAAATTAAACTGAATGTTTTCTTTTCTGCTACAGCATACATATACACTCACTGGCCACTTTATTAGGCACACCTGTTCAATTGCTTGTTAACACAAATAGCTAATCAGCCAATCACATGGCAGTAACTCAATGCATTACGTCATCTAGAGGTGGTGAAGACGACTTGCTGAAGTTCAAACCGAGCATCAGAATGGGGAAGAAAGGGGATTTAAGTGACTTTGAACGTGGCATGGTTGTTGGTGCCAGACGGGCTGGTCTGAGTATTAAACTGCTGATCTACTGGGATTTTCACCACAACCATCTCTAGGGTTTACAGAGAATGGTCCCAACAAGAGAACAGATCCAGTGAGCGGCAGTTGTGTGGACGGAAATGCCTTGTTGATGTCAGAGGTCAGAGGAGAATGGGCAGAGTGGTTGGAGATGATAGAAAGGCAACAGGAACTCAAATAACCACTCGTTACA
>CAKAOH010001669.1:0-31437 GCA_916701665.1 Sebastiscus tertius
CCACCACCACCACCACCACCCAGAGGCTCGTCTGGCTCGACTCTCAACCTGTCTCTTCCCAGCTGCTGCCAATCCAGCGGGAGCTTCAACAGCCACTCACATCACACCTAATCCCTGCTGGCAGGTAGAAGAAGTTACCCTGCGCTTTGATTCAGGCTCTTCACATAATAACATCATCCTCTTGATCTTCAAGGTGTGAGGTCAAAGCCCGGCGGCTGCTCTCCAGCTCGAGAGGACCGGCCGGGTATACAGTTTAGATCTGCAGGGCATTGTTTTACACAAACACTTTTATAGATTTATAAAGGTATTTTTGAGATGGATTGTTGCCGGCTTGAGAGCAATGCTCACAGCACGGCATCTTAAAAATACACACCCCGGTCTCATTCCCCGGGCGTCAAATACCGACACTTTGTCACAGCCCAGACAGGGCGATGCCGCACAATGACCCGCTAGCTGTACATTATCCCGCTTATTACACAGCTACTTACTTAAAAATTAAGAATTTTACACAAAAACAGTCCGTCTGAGTCACAACTGCGCCCATAGCAACGGTCTGTTATACATAGCAACGGTCTGCTATAAAGAAATAACAGACCGTAGAACGCCGTGATTAATCAATCAGAATTGAGTATTCAACAAATTAAAAATAATATAAAATAGTAATAAAAACAACACTATAAATACTAGTATTTTTTTATTGTATTTTTCTTCTATTTTTTTAATTATTATTTATGATTTTTGTACAAGGGGAGGAGGACGGGTCAAACAAACACAGGACTTTCAGGGGCCGCTGTACGTGTCCTGTGTGAAACCAAAAGCCAACGTTGACTTATTTTACCTTACTCTTGTTGCGTAACTTACGTACGTAACTAACGCTGCGTATGGAGGTTACGTAACAAGCCTATTTAACCCAAACTTAATCTTTTACTAAACCTAACCAAGTAGTTTTTGTGACGCCAAGGGGTCCTGATCAAGCGTCACAAAACACAAGCAAATGAAGAAAACGCCTTCACTGGTCTGACAACACGAGCAGCATTTAGAAAAGAAAAAAAAAAACATCACAACGTGAGAAAACTAGAGCTGTCAAAGTAATAAATGGTAATAACAAGTTTCTTCTAAATGCTTTTATTTTGTCTATCTGCGTTATCTAAGTTGCTTTGCGTTGAGTTCTCAGGGAAGGACAACATTTCTCTTGTCCTAAAGTCAATGAAAGTCCCCGGAGAAAGGTTGAGGAGCCAGAGTAACACGTTCAAAATAATATTTAAGTACATTTTCCTTTAAAATCAGCGTCTGCTATCACGTCTCTGTGCCCTTTATCTAAAAAGCCACAACTCTGTCTCCAAGTTACACCACTCCCAGGTGGGAGATCACATTTCTTTATTTCCACTCCACTCAGAGAGCCTCTCTCTTTATCTCCTTCATCCCTCCATCTGCCCCCCCCCCCTCACCCTGAGAGAACAGGAAGGAAGGTTTAAATTAAAAGGAGATTTGATGCTTATTATATTATTCAATCAGTCGGTGAAAATGTCAATTTGTATTGTGTGTAAGTGTGTATATGTGTGTGCAGCCCGTCTCCCATCCCTTTCCGTCTTTCCCCCATCACCATGGTAACCCCCTGACTCCAGCAGCACACAGCAATATTTCTCTCCCCCATCCCCCACGCTGCCCCTCCTTCTTTTCTCCCATCCCCCACTCCGTCCCTCCACACCTCTCCCTCGCTTTCTCTCCGGTGCCACTCCCTGCATCTCCTCGCTTCACCTCTCCTCCTCTCATACTCTCAGTCTCTCCTGCTATTGTCTCCCACCTGGCTCTCCTCCTCCCGTTTGACTCGACCGGTCTGTTCATAGGAAACATTTCTTTATTTCTTTCTTTCCTCTTGTGCAGCTTCTTAAAGAGCAGCAACACAAACACAAACTCATCAATATCCCACAAATACAAGGAAGCAGATGGTCAGCTTTGGGAGAAGTTATGGCGTCAGGGAATCACTGCAGGTATGAAGAGATAAATAAAGCAGACGGCGGAGAAATTAAGTGTTCCGTTGTTTAAAAAGATGCTCTCGTAGTTTTGTATTATCACATTATTTTTATGTCTGAATTAATTAGTATGGTGCCGCCCCGACAGCTGATCCAACAATAACACATTATTCTAATAAAATAACCTTTTTCATGTTTTTTAAGTGTCAGAAATTGAGAAAACAAATGCATTAATTGGAGCATGTCGGCATAATGGAGAAAAACACTGAATGTGAGAATGTTAAAAAAAATACTAATAGGCAGCTGGCTGTCACTGTTGAATGATGATGTGTCACTGGTGGTTCAAATTAATTGCACTAGAGAAATGTAGGTCAGCAACTAACAATTATTTTAATTCTTGATTAATCTGTAGTTTTTTTTCTCTTCTTATTACTTGTCTAAAAAATGGCATAAAATTGTGAAAAAGTCACAACTTCCCAAAGCCTAAGGTGACATCGTATTTTATTTTATAATTATTATTTTATCTTATATTTATTTTGCAGTAATTTACGTCTTAGATTCTCATCTTTACATGCGTGTTTTTTCTTTTTATACATATTTAAATGAGCATTGTTAGACCCCGATCAGACAGAGCGAGTTTTGCAGGTGGAAAACACGAGGCGCAACGCACTGCCTTTTTGTTGCCCAATCAGACAAGGCGTTTTTTGTAGTTTGCTGCGTTTTTTTATTTTACATGTTGCTAGGCAACCACCAAATGAGTGCTAACGTTACCTTAACACAAACCATGAACTGTTCGCGACCCAAATAACTAATAGTGCAATTTAAAATGAATGAAAACAACTTACACAAAATCTCAAGTACCGCACTAATTTGTCTCTGCTGTTTTCTGTTCAGATCACGGTAACTACGGTTGGTGAAGTCAGAAAGCTCCGTTTATCCACAATGAGAAAAAACTAATGACATCGGGCGTTTTTTCGCTCTGAGTTAATTTGTTCTTAACTCGAGGCGTTCAGGGCGCTCCTGTAAAAAGGTGAAGTGTTGTCCATGTCTACTCTTGAACATTTTGTGTCGTTGTTGTTGTCTGTTTATTTGTTTATATGGCGTTAAGGTGGCCAGCTTATTCGCCCCTGCAGTTTTTTTTAAAGGAATATGGTTTGACTAAGATTAAGATTATTATTAGTATTATCACTTTTGAAAAAGAATAAAAAACAAAGTATATTTAGTCAAAAGCAGTGCGCAAAATGCTTCAATCTCATTGAAAACAATCACAAAAAGCCGCCCCAGGCTGCTAAAACGCTCTCTGTCTGATCGGGGCCTTAGAGGTCGCCTGAGATCTACATTTTTCATTGCCACTTCTCTGTCATTTTTGTGCATATGACAATAAAGAGAACTTGAACCTCAAATTGTTTTTGTCCCAACAAAATGCGAAACCCAAAGATATTCAATTTACTCTAATGTGAGTTAAAGAAGAGCAGAGAATGTTTTACTTTTCTGCTCGAAAAATTACTGAAAAGGCAATCAAAATAGTCGCTGAGTGATTCAGCTCCATGTGCAAGTCTTACTTTGATAAATATTGATCAGATTCATTGCAGACGAGATGAGACGAGACAAAGTTATGGATTAAAATCAGCTCCTGATGGAACCAATTTGCAGACTGGAAGATTCCAAATGATTGCAACTCGTTAGTCTTCAACCCTCTGGTGGTGTGAGTCACTCTACTGTATTGTTATGGTCGGATATATTGTGCACCATGTGGTTATGTGCCATTTGAGTGACTGGTGATATTGTTGGTCAGATATTCGGCTGATAAAGTGTCCTCTGTGTTTGTGCTTCATGAATGGACTCTTGTCATGGTTCAACCACACTGGCCAGAAAACAGAAGTCACATATTTGTAGGAGGAAGTGTGCGAGTGTTTGTGTGTGTGTGTGTGTGCGTGTGTGTGTTTGCACGTGTGTGTGTGTTCACTGTACATGCTGAAGCCATTGAAGTTAGATTAGCTGTTTCTGAGGAGATTAAAACCCCAAACACAGAGGGGCTGTTAAGACCCTCCTACAGTCTCTAATCCGAGCTAATGGATGACCCCCCATCTACCACACACACACACACATACGCACACACCGACAAACACACACGCACACACACACAGAGGAAGAGAAGAGTTGAAGACATGAGGAAGAAGAGCCGAGAGGAAAACGAGAAGGAGAGGGGGAAAAAAGAGAGTAAGGGGCATTCCTCTAATTTCTCAACACAAAGGCCTCATTCTGTTGAGGAGAAATGTAAAAACAAGGGAAAGAAAGGCCAAAAAGAAAGGAGGGATGGATCAGAGGGGAGGGAGCGGGGGCGTGAGAGAGATGGATGAAGACGGATGAGGAATAAGCATAATGAGAAATCCAGAGGAAACCAGAAGCAGAGATAGAGACAGGAACCGAAAGAGAGCAAAAGTCAGACTAATCTGATTTCGTGGGCCCAGACCTCCCTCTGACCCGCCGTCCTGCTGCTCACAGCTCTTAGTCTGGCTCCAAACTGCATCCTCTACCTTTCTCTGGGGACCTTTATTGACTCTATAGACCAGCCAGGACAAGAGAAATGCATGTTGTCCCTTCACTACGCACACTATCGTATACAAATCTAGATGATAGCATGAGGTCAGACAGTCTGTCTCGCTGGCTGCTTAACAGGTGCAGTGATGCTCATACAGTCAGACAGGAAGCAACAGTCTGACTTCAGGTTGAGAAGACGTCTGATACTTGTCTTTTAGGACAGAAAATATTTCTATAATCAGTTTGAGATGGTTTCCAGAGCTGTTTTATACATTTTCTATTTGATTTTTCTGCATGCTACCATCCCTCAAATGTTCACAGGGGAGTTTACAGACTGAAAACAATAATCGATTTATATGTTTGTTGGAAAACGTCACCTAGATTTAAAAGAAATGTTACTGCAATGAATCATCAAAATACTCAAATGCTGCAGTGTTAATGATTTAAATATCAGTAACATGTTTTCTCATCTTTTCTCTATGAATTGCCAAAAACTCTACCAATAATGTCGGAACCACAGACTGTCTTCAAGCCTCCAGTAAAGCGTATATACAGCAGAAGCAAAGAGACGAAACTCTGGTGTTTTTTTCACGGCAGCCACCATTTTGGACTAAAAATACTTATTTATATTTATAATATTTTATTTTTCAATACAGGCCATTTCGGTAGAATATGGCAATAAAAAAGAAAACATTTTGTTTTACTTTGTACGGCACTTTGTAGGCAAACATTTTACTGTTGTCTGGTAGTCGCTTCCAGTCCAAAATGGCTTATCAATATACGTTCTCTGCCTCCAGTTCAGCATTTTGGCCGTCGCCATCTGTTTTTTTTCAACCAGAAGTGACACAAGAGGGTGGAGCTAAGTACAACCAAACGCTGAATAAGACATTTTTAGGAGACCAAAATGTTACAATTAACTTTGATGAACTGAAAACACGCTGTGAAAGGGTTAAAGTTGTAAGACAAAAATACAGACAACTCCCAGACCAGACAACGCCGTGGTAGCGACCTGTCAATCACAAAGTAGCCACGCCCTAAAGCATCTCCTGCTTTATGGTCTATTTGACTCTAAATGGAACCATAATTTACTAAATGAACATCATGCTGTATTGGAGAAGACTTGAAACTAGCGATTGAGACCATAAACTCATGTTTACAATGTTTACTGAGGTAATAAATCAAGTGAGAAGTAGGCTCCTTTTCTCATAGACTTCTATACAATCAGACTTCTTTTTGCAACCAGAGGAGTCGCCCCCTGCTGGCTGTTAGAAAGAATGCAGGTTTAAGGCACTTCAGCATTGGCTTCACTTTTCAGACCTGGAGTTTGCCACCTGGTTGGACTGAAAGTGCTGACAGTTCACCACATTCATGCCCCCCAAAAACAACTTAAAAAAGTGTTTGTATATCACAACACTGCCTGTCCAGTTTTTCTATAGCAAGCTAAGCATCCATTTCTATACTCTACCCTGCAATACAAGACTACTCTTTTATTTCCATGTCTCCTACATCGACTGGTGAAGATGTTGACTTTTTGTCCCTCAGTATTTCAGCACAGTATCCAACGCAGCTGCACAGCAGTTTGCAAAATAGTGACAAAATTTACTGTATTGATTCGTGTACACAGACACAAATTATTATTTTTTTTTAGTGATGGTCAGCACAAAATCAATTTGTATGTAATCCACTTAATTGTTAACCAGAAAATACAAAGAGCGGCAAACGCCACGTGGGAAGGAGATTGGGGTGGATCAAAAAATACCGGACTTTTGCCAGAAGACCGCTGTTTGTGTCCCGTGTGAAACCACAAATCAAAGTCGATTTGTCACGTAACTTTTGTACTTAAGTTACAGCACTTCTGGTGTTATTTTAACGCAAACCACAACCTTTTCCTAAACCTAACTAAGTAGTTTGTTGCTTAAGACTAACCAAGCCGATCTTTTCCTAAACCTAAGTGAGTTGTTTTAGTTTGAAAAGACTGGAGCGGAAATTGACATGTGGTCACGTGTTGCAAGACATTTGTAGGAAAATGCTCAAAAAATATGTTGTTGAAAGTCGGGCTGAGCGTCATGAAAAAAAAGGGAAAATTCATGTGTATCTACACAAATAAATAAAATTTCCTGACTATTCCACAAACTACCGTCGGACTGTTTTGCAATATCACGGATTAATCCATAAATATGCACATTTAATAATATTTTACAGGGTTTTCTCGTCAGCCGGAGAGTTAACGTTAGCTAAATTAGCTAGCTTTAGTGAAATCAGGGACCCAATGATTAAAAAATGACTATGATTTCCGAGTGTTTTATTAATAAACTGCATATGTGTCGTCTCGTCTGTCAGTCTGGAGGTTGTAAAGTATAAAAGAGCGCCAATATAAAATCCCACCAGATGGTTACAGTCAACTTGACTACTGCCAAGCATGAGGAGGAGGAGGAGGAGGAGGAGGAGGGGGGAGATACTAATTTGGCTAAAAAATCCTCCTACGCCATTCGCTCCTAACTTTCCCTCCTCCTCCTCCTCTTCTACCTCTCTCATCCTATTCCCAGCCCAGACTTTCTTTTCATCTCCCTCTCTTCTTCCACATCCTCTCTTCTTGGATTCACCCTCTTCTTGGCTGAATCTTTTGTCTCTTAGCTCATCTTTCACTCATTAATATCTCCTCCATTCTCTCCTCTTCTTCTCCTTCAGTCTCTCTCCTCCTCCTCCTCCTCCTCCTCCTGTTCTCAGGTTCTGGCCTGATTTGAGGCGGTCCACTGCCAAAGCACTCAGGGTGAGAAAACCCCACAATGCAAACGACAGAAGGGCGGAAACAGAGATGTTTGTGCGGGTTAAATGACGTTGCTACGAGGTGAAAAGAGGAATTCAAGAGTAAACAGGCAAACAGAAACCTGGTGAAAAGTACGAACAGGACGGACACACCCGGGAGTGGAAGAGAAAGTGAAATGGATCCTCTTTGTAGGTTTGTCTGCCTTCATGAGAGGCACTTCATACATCAAAATTAGAGCTGCAGGGATGAAGATGAATCAGCAACTATTTTGATAAACAAATAAGCGTCTTTTTTTTCAGAGCAAAAAATGTGCAGCTTCAAGCTCCTTAAATGTGAAACTTTTATGCTTTTCTTTTTTTTGTCAGATATGATATTAAACTGAATATCTTTGTGTTTTGGACTGTTGTTCGGACAAGACAAAACGAGACATTTGAAGACGTCACCTTGGGATGTGGGCAATTATAAAGGGCTTTTTCTTTTATACAAAAAGTGATGAATGAAAATAATCATTAGTTGCAGCCTCACATCAAATCACAAGAGCTGACAGGTGAGGAAGTCTAAGTCGCTGCCCTGTGGCACCTTCGCTTTCTGAACTCAACATAAGAAAACCCTCAAAACAAGGTAAATCTCCTGTTCCGCCTCCAACACCAGGAGGTGAAGGGACCTCAGTATGAGGTGAGCAGGAGAAGCCAGGATGCACATGGTGCCGTTGTATCTGCAATAGGAAGCTGAAAGAGAAAGAAATCATACCTGACTCTTAGGTCTGCCCTGAGAGTTTTAGCATTAAAGGAAACGAGCTATAAACCAGTCGTGAATAATTGAACACTATAATGTCTTACAGTGCAGCCTTTCATTCAATATTAATAAAAAACACGCTGCTGCAGATGACATATCCGATATTAAAAAGCTGAATCAAGTCACTCAGACACTCCCTGAAGACGTGATTTACCCACACAGAGCCTGTTTGTCTGCACAAGGAAAAACATGAATGGTCATTTCATGTTTGACAAAGTCAGAAGGTGCAGACAGCGAAAGCAGACAGAAGGGGAAGTATGCACACCCTGCACAGTTGTTTATAGCTGCCATCCTATTATTATGTAAGACATCATCACACCCTCCGGCCCACATCTAGTGTATGTACACACACACACACACACACACACACACACAGACTACGATATAGACGCACACACACATTCATGCATGGAAACCCAGGCACGAGCAGCATGGTGGGATGCTATTGTTTTCATCTTACCTCTGCAGGTGTCACGTCTCTCCCTCTGGTCACTGCTTCTCTTTTATCCCCTCTCTCTCTTGTTTCCTCCTCGTCAGGCTTCTCTTCCTCTCTGTGTCTTTAATTTTGTCTTTCCTATCCACTGAGTTGAGCCTTTTTCTCTTGTCTTTTTTTGCACTGATTCTGCAGTGGTACATAAAACACACCCTTCTGAGCTCTGCCTCTCCTCCCTCCCTCCTTCCCATCCCTGCTGCTCTCTGATTGGCTGCATCACAGCGATGACATCAGCCTTTCATTGCAGCCTCTCTCTCTCTCTCTCTCTCTCTCTCTCTCTCTCTGTATTCCCCTGGTACTTCCTGCCCCTCCCTTCTTCTTTACCTCCTGCTACCCCCCCTCCTCCTCCTCCTCTATTTTTACCTCTCTCCATCTACGTCTCCTCTCTGTTCTGGGGTTTCTTGTCTTACTGGTGGCCGGCTGGTTGAACTGGAAGAACATCAGAGAATAAAAAATACATTTAACTGGTTTATAAAAATGATGCAGGTCACTTTAAATAAGTAACAAAAACACAAATGTAGGACTTATTATTGTTTTGTGTGGGCTGTCAATGGATTAAAATATTTAATCACGATTAATCACATGGTTGGCCATAGTTAATTGCAAATTCATTTTTTATCTGTTCAAAATGTACCTTAAAGGGAGATTTGTCAAGTATTTAATACTCTTATCAACATGGGAGTGGGCAAATAAGCTGCTTTATGAAAATGTATGTATATATTTATCATTGGAAATCAATTAAAAACACAAAACAATGACAAATATTGTCCAGAAACCCTCACAGGTACTGCATTTAGCTTAACAAATATGCTCAAATCATAACATGGCAAACTGCAGCCCAACAGGCAACAACAGCTGTCAGTGTGTCAGTGTGCTGACTTGACTATGACTTGCCCCAAACTGCATGTTATTACCATAAAGTGGGCATGTCTGTAAAGGGGAGACTCGTGGGTACCCATAGAACCCATTTTCATTCACATATCTTGAGGTCAGAGGTCAAGGGACCCCTTTGAAAATGGTCATGCCAGTTTTTCCTCGCCACAATTTAGCATAAGTTTGGAGCGTTATTTAACCTCCTTCGTGATGGTGATGGTGTGTACCAGGAGAGTATCATCTCCTCTGGGAGGAACAATTTCACCAGAACTATATAATTAATACGTTCTGCTGCCAGGTTTCTTAAACACCTGAAGGGATTTATTTGACATCCATATTCATCTATAGCTTGCTCTACTTCATTGTACTCACCAAAAACAGCCGTATGCTGTATATCATTTGAAAACCTCGTCGTGATAGAAATTATACTGAGTAAAATAACTATAGTTATTTTACTCAGTATAATTTTAATCATGTTTGGCTTATTCTCAACTGTTTTACTGCCACGTGTTTAATACCATGTTCATGCATTCATTTTGTTCGAGGCTTCTCCAAAGTGTCGAAGGGGGGATTCTGTGTGATACCTATATAACTACAGTACAATATGTTGGCATAGAAGGGTTAATGTTGAACCATTCTGACAGTGACCTAGCCTCCAGAAAGTGCAGGAACAGCCATCGTGACATTAGACTTTGATCCTGAGATATCTTGTTTCTATTTGTATTAGACCAGAACAGGCCAGATCGGGGACTTACAGGAAAAACCTGTCAGAAGGGGATTAGTCATTATCTTAATTAAGGGTGTGTGTTATGTTGATTTGATATACTGATGTACTCGAAAATACAAATCAGTTTTTGTGTTGACTGCAGAGATGCAAAGCTCAGATCTTTTATGCAAATAAAGGGTCTTCTGCGTACCAATGGATTCCTTTTCTAGTTTCATATGATACCAGTATCTTCACTCTGGCTTTAAAACTGAGCCCTCTACAGCCTAGAAATTGCAGGTTGCGTTAAAGAAATGAGTGTCGTTAAAACAAAGGATGTTAGTAAATATGTTAAGAATGTTTCATAACAATAGCCTGACTGTACTCTGAATGTATTTCTCAATCTTTGAAGAACATGCTATCACTGTCAAATCGTGTTTTTGTATATTATTTTTGAAGTGTTAGTCCATTTTTTAAAGTGTTTTTTTTTTGGCTGCTGCTGTTTATTCAGTGTAGAGATATATGTTGCATATGTTGCCTTTTTAACCAAAGCTTTTAATTAGCCTCATTGCCACATGGTTAATATTCATAAGGAGATTAAAGGTCCCATATTGTAAAAAATAATATTTTTATATCTTTTATATTATAAAGCAGGTTTAAGTGCTTTATAAATACTGTGAAAGTGTCGAAGTGCGCAATTTACAGAGAAATGCACACAGCCCGTATTCAGAAATTGTGCAGAAAAGTGGAAATGCTTTGCGTTATCGCGTTAACTTTGACAGCCCTAGTTAAGAAGACATGTATGTTGTTATATCTCAAACTCTAGCATTGATGTGGAGGACGCTCCAACTTGCAGCATTAACTACGAGCAAAAAGAGGCTAAAACTCATCAGAGTAGATGATAATTCTGTGTGAGTTCTTCCCTTATCATAGCACACACACTCACTTTTAGTCACATTTTGAAAATATTAACCATCTTTGTGTAAAAGCTGGTGAGAAAACACCATTTCTCCCCAATGCAACATTTCATACTAATTTAACCATGCTTGTTTAGTCGTTATTTAGCCTAAATTCCATCATCTGTAACCTGCAGACACATTGTATCCCGGGTTTGTTTGTGTTTTGTTGTATGTTTCATATACGACCTTTAGGTTAAATTAAAACACGGACCAGCATTGTTTAGTTTAGTTATTGTTTATTGGCTCAGTATTTTTTTACAAGTTAATAATTTTTCCTTCTCTCCTACTCACCATAGCGATCATGTGCAACACAGACAAAAGGATGAGGCATCCAACCACCTCCTGCCTTTTTGCACTGAGTGACATAATCAGTGATGTCACTGGAGTGGACCAAGCAGAGGGGGGGAGGTAAATTTGGGTAAAGGAGTTATGTATCTGTATTGTGATCAGTCTAACAATGGTTGCAAATGTATGTTATGTAGTGCTATGTGTAAAGTGTTTTGGTACTAATTTAGTGAGAACTAACTACTTCATTAGTTATCTGTTTTGAGAGAAGGCTCTGGGTGTCCTGTGAGAATGGTACAGCCTGCTGCTGATTGGCTCTCGGTGATTGAAGGGTCTATAAAAGCATTTGTTTTGAGCTTATAAGGAGGAAGGATGTCTGTGTGTAGCTGTGTGCGAGTAAAGTTTGTTTAATGTAAGTTAATTTCTTATGAGTTGAGTTTTATTCAGTTAAAGCCGAGTTTGTTCCTTTTATTTGTATATATTTTTTATTACACGTGTAGCATGGTGACACTGTAAATAAAACACCTTTTTTCCAGTGTCCAGAGTCTGCCTCCCACACTGTGAGCCACTTTGGTCAGGCTTTCTAACAATCTTTGATGGCTAATTTTCTTGAAAACATCGGTGTTGTAGACCACTGATACTGAACTCATATGAACCTGTGAACAGGCCGGCTGAACTCCACTCTACAGACTGAAAGCTGTGACTGTAAAGCCGCTTCAGATCAGTTTCAGTCGCTGCACTCAGAAAGCAGCAGCCCACATCTCCTTCACCCTCTGTCTCTCTGGATGCTTTTCCCGCTTGGCTCCTCCTACCCCGTTCCTCCTCTTCCTCTTCGTCACTAAAAGGGAGATTCTGTTCTGTCGTACCCAGACTATAAAGGACGGTGACACCTATGTGGCATTTTGTTATCTGCCAAACAGAACAAGCAGCCAAAACACCCCCACTCCTCCTCCTCTCTCTGTGAAATACAAAAAGAAAGAAATATGTGTGGCAGATGGACAGATGGACAGGGAGAGTGTCTGTGTTTGAGGGTTTCTCTTTGGCAGGAAGGTACATACTGTACAGTGACCAGTCTGTGCCATTACTGTTCGGCCGTTTTCCTCGGCTGTCCCTCCTCCTTTATTAAAATAACACAAAACCAGCAGTTAAACAATAGTCAATCTGCACTGTAGCTGCTAAGCAGACATTTGCAGTAGAGGTCTGGAACAGAGCTGAACCTGCAGACTCGGCAACAATTTATAAAAAACAAAATATCAAGAGACCCGATCCAGAATAGACCCAAAGATGATTAAACCCGATCCAGAATAGACCCAAAGATGATTAAACCCGATCCAGAATAGACTCAAGGATGATTAAACCTGATCCAAACTAGACCCGAGGATGATTAAACCCGATCCAGAATAGACCCAAGGATGATTAAACCCGATCCAGAATAGACCCAAAGATGATTAAACCCGATCCAGAATAGACCCAAAGATGATTAAACCCGATCCAGAATAGACTCCAGGATGATTAAACCCAATCCAGAATAGACCCAAAGATGATTAAACCCGATCCAAACTAGACCCGAGGATGATTAAACCCGATCCAGAATAGACTCAAGGATGATTAAACCCGATCCAGAATAGACTCCAGGATGATTAAACCCAATCCAGAATAGACCCAAAGATGATTAAACCCGATCCAAACTAGACCCAAAGATGATCAAACCCGATCCAAACTAGACCCGAGGATGCTCAAATCCGATCCAAACTAGACCCAAAGATGATCAAACCCGATCCAAACTAGACCCGAGGATGATTACACCATGGATTCATCCTCTAAGACCTCGAATGTTTGTACAAAATCTCATGACAATCCATCCGATAGTAATTAGATGAGTTAAGAGATGTTTCAGTCTGGACCACAGCGGTGCACCGACCGCTAGAAAGGTAAAATAAAAAGTGAAAATGGTTTAAGGAAAATACGGACCACAGTGACCTTTAGAGAAAAACAGGTTATTTCCATGTCTGCCTGAATCACTCTCACTTTCATTTTCCTCCTCTGATCTCCTTCTGCTTTGCAAATTGAGTTTCCTCTCAAGCAGTTCCATTATCTCTTCCACCTCCTGCAGGTTGCGCTTGTCCCTCACTCCCCTCCTCCCATACCTCCCTTCTGCCTCCACCCTTTCCTCCATCTCCATGTCTTCCCTCACTTAAGCCTTAATTCACTTAACCTGCGAGTGTGTGTGTGGGCGAGGACCGAGGGTTAAGATGCAGTGATCAATACAGCAGATGAGGATCTTTCTCTCTCTCCTCTCGCATGTCCTTGTCTCATGTCTGGCATTGTCTGGGACATGTCATCAAACGCGCACACACACATACACGCACACACAAACACAAACACACATACACACATCCTCTTACCATATGGATACAGTTTACCGTAAGTGTGACTCAGCCTCTATGACTGGAATACAGAACACCAAGAAACTGCAGCACACACACACACACACACACACACACACACATACACACACACACACACGACTTATATAGATTAAAGATGACCGGTCATCTCCCTCAACCCAAGTTTGAATATGGAGCGAGAGAGAGGATGAGGGGTATGGAGGACCACAAGAGTCACATAAATAGTAATAACGCATTTAATTGATTAATAACTAATTGTACAAAATAAAATAACCAATAATACATTCGTCTACAAATTCATTTATTAATCCATGAATAAATGGACTAAATTACAAGGTAATTAATTATTTGACAGGCAATAAAAATAATTATAATTTTATTATTTTATAATATAAATATTATAAAATAATTTAAAATTAAGTAGTAATCCAATTATTTATTTCTCTTTTTAAACTGAATTTTCAAATAGAATTTTAAATTCCATTATGTATTTATGAATTCATGAATGTATTTTTAAATGATGTACTTATTGACTGTTTTAAGATGTTTTTTGTAAATCCCTTTTTAATTTGAACTACTTATTGATGGATTCATGTTTAATCAATTAAATTCTTTATTGCTATTTATGTGACTCTTGTTGTCCTCCGTAGAAGGGAGAGAATGACGAGGTACAAAGAGGAGAGAGAGGAGGAGAGAAAGAGCAGCACTGATGGAGAAAGAGAAGTGAAGAAGAAATGAGAAGATGTATAAGGGTAAACTGTTTTATTAAATTACGCATCAATAAATCCTGTAAGGCAATTAGACCCATTAGGCTTATGAATTCTGCGCCCGCTGCTGCCTCTATTCTCCTTGTAAAACACTCACACTGCTACACACACACACACACACACACACACACACACACACACACACACCGCTGTATTTTTATTAATTTCCTAATGACTAACAGCACCTACTTCAAATTCACCTCCTTACACTAAACCTAGAACCTGATAACAAACTACTTTTTACCCTTAAGGTACACAGCCTCCGTCCTTTCCACGCTTCTCATTCATTGTCTATGTAAGCAGCAATGCATTCTTGTAGCGTGGCGGCGCGATTTGAGAGACAGACCGTCACGTCGCCCACTCCTATTTCCCATAAAGTTGAGGTCTAGGCTAAGTTAACGGTCTGTTATAAAGAAATAACCGACCACAGAATGACGTAATTGACCAATCAGCCAATAAAGCCTAATAAAACATTAAACACTTGATCGTTGGGAATCATTATTTTGGTGTTGCCCACAGACGGGCACTGCTATGTCCGCAGCTTTCATGAATTATGGCTGTTTTTTTTCAGCGTGATCTCACAGAAATAGGTGGAATGACCACAACCTCTGGAAGACGCATTACGTGGTGAAGGCGCGGAGACAATTTAACAAGGGTTGTCAAAGTTAACACAAATTTGTTTTAACGCCACTAATTTCTTTAACGCATTTACGCAACTTGCGGTTTTTATGTTGTAGCGGGCTTGGTACCAATCATGTCATGCTAGCTTGTTGGGAAGGAGGCCAAGTAACGCTGCAAACAAAAATTTTGGCGATTAAAAATTGGCATGGCCATTTTCAGAGGGGTCCCTTGACTTCTGACCTCAAGATATCTGAATGATGAATGTGCTAGGTGGCTACATAAAGGTGATTATTCAAACCAGTTGGAAGCGGAATACATATTTTTTACAATCAGTATCGCTCACATAACAACACTGAGAGTCTACAGTCATGCTCGCTGGTCTGTTAGGCTGAGCTAAAGCTCACCCAGGGGAACATGAATGTATTCATTGTTGTGGTAATCCATCTAATAGTTTTTGAGATATTTCACTCAAAACCACAAATGCAACAACCTCATGGTGGTGCAAGATGGAAAGTCATCCTCCAGGCAATTCATCCAGTCTAGACCACAGTGTGGGATGCACCAACTTACCGGCTGGGCTAAGAATCCAAACATGGAACGTGGACATACTTTCTATTTAGATCCATAAAATATATGTATCAATACAAAAACATAGGACAGGATGCTGTTTCGTCTCTGCTGTTTATGAAAAACACAAAATCTTTACTTCTGCACTCAATCTTTGGTTGTTCTGCTCCATCATGTGGCCCTGCATGTGATTTACACATGATCTCTGTGGTCGATCAATACAAACAGTCAACTATCAATACCTGATCACTGAGGGGGACAAAAGATTTCCTCTCCACAAAGTCTGCCTCACGATGCACTGATGAAATATCAGTAGAGGCTCTGGTAGGAAACACTTTGAGGAATCCCATTAAAGAATTTAAACTAACTCAGCTGCGTCAGACATTTTCATTCATTATTGACAGAGAGTCTACGACTAATGTAAGCTACTGGACAGAAATGTGTGACGTGATTATCGGAGAAGTCTAAAAATCATCAGACAGACAGAACACACACACACACACACACACATACACACATGCTGCGTTTGTCCTCTTGTGTGTTAATGTCTCCACCTACAGGACTCTCTCTGAACAGCACTTCCCTCTGCAGGCTGGGATATCTGCACAGATGTGACAGTACTTCATGAAGCAGCATCTGCATCTGGGAAATCTAATATAATTTTGATCTACTTGTACTATTTGCTTGTATTTCCACTTCATGCGGCTTTCTACTTCTACTCTACTACACCTCAGAGGGAAATGTTGTACTTTTTATTGCACTACATTTACCTGTAGCTGCTTAATGCTCCACTATGTTCACCAGCTAGTCTCTAAAGCTGGGCATACACTGTTGTTGTGTAGATGTGTAGGGATTATTGATCATTTTTATCAATTCTCGAGTGGTAAAAATTGTTAAATTTAGCAGCAAATCTGTGTAACAGATGGTACCAACGAAAAAATTGCTACAACAACATATGAGACATAATAGAGCATGGGAATGACCGTCATATACTTCCATCATAATGTTCTAAGCCTGTATACACTTTTACAATTAATTTTAAATTACTAATTAATTAGTTTATTCATGTTTATTTCTGATTTATGACTAGAACAACTTGACACACAGTGCTGAGCAGCATCTCAAATTAATCTTCAGGTTCCCAGCTCTCAGATGATGTACACCACTTCTATATGACATCTACTGTTGACCTGCTATCTCCCCCCAAAGACCCCCTGTTACCCCCCTAAAAACGGACAAAAACGGGTCTGTTGTGGGTCTCAGAGGGTTACGCTGAGCTTCTTGTTCGACACGACAGACCAGACAGCTGCATCTCAACAGTGTTTGAAGGTTTAAACAAATAATAAAGATGAGAGATGCATCCCCAACATAAAGAGTAAAGTGAGTAATTAAAAATGTCCTCAACAAAAATGAACTCAAGCTGATGTATCGAATCTGACTGAAATGTTAACAGTGAACACAGAGAGCGAGGAGCAACAGCGATCACACTGTACCCACAGGAGAAGAAGCACATGTATTTACTGATGGCAAAATGAAGCTTTCTGAAATACAGAGGCTTTGACACACTTCACAGTTTGATACATCCGAGTGCATACTGCCATCTACTGGTAACACTAACCTGCTTCAGATAAGCCGGCACCTCAGGATTCTGCATTGAGCACAAAGCCACTAACAACATAATGTGGTGTGAAAGCATTCAGCTCCCACACTAATATGATTCTACTACAGTCACCAGCGTGTGATGTTTTATTGACAATATTTATAAGAGAGTGGAGGAAAAAGTGCCAGTATGAGTCCTCTATATTATGCCAGTAAATATTAATATTGGAGGAGAAGCTTTGACTTTTATTATAACGTGGAAATGCTGTTCATTTACTTTCCTCTCATGTTATTCATTTGTTGTGTGTTTCCTGTTCATCAGTTTAATTTCTTTTGTAAATGCTCTTTTGACACCT
Source organism: Sebastiscus tertius (assembly GCA_916701665.1). NCBI lineage: Eukaryota > Metazoa > Chordata > Actinopteri > Perciformes > Sebastidae > Sebastiscus > Sebastiscus tertius. The sequence goes on from CAKAOH010001669.1 coordinate 17,708, forward strand.
GAAGAAGAAGAAGAAGAAGAAGAAGAAGAAGAAGAAGAAGACATACTTTATTGATCCCTGAGGAGAAATTACATGTTTTACCTGTTCTTTGTATTTTTATATTTCTATTGCCGTTCTCTGGATCTTTTTGTATTTATATGATAATCTGGTGTTTGTAATGCTCAGTATAAACTGCTTCCTGATTGCTCTTTCTAAGCGGGCGCTGCTAGCATGAGTAGACCTCATTATGTCTCTTATTATTATTATTATTATCTGATTGCTATCTCCTGACATCAGACTCTCTTTGTGCCTGTGCATGCCTAAACTGCTTTCTGAAGCATACAGAATGAGAAACAATACATTTATCAAAGACACTGTTTATCTACTGATGTTGAGTATTTGATTTGATTTATTATTCTTAAGTTGCAACTTCAATCATTTTTTTTTTCATAACCCAATTCATATTTGAACGTCAGGACAGCCACATAACGTACCGTCCCTTCCTGTGCTCAGCAGGAAGCTCAGCTGCACTCAGCTGGTTTTTTGAGGTCACTCGCCTGTTTTGTCTGCTGCTTTATGTAAACTGTTTACAGAGTTTTATCTCCAAATCTCTTATTCAATATTGACAATAACACATTTTGGTAGTGAAAATCTTCCTCCCTCTCACTGTCCATTTTTAAACATTAAACAGTCTAAGGACTTCCACCTCGAAATAACAGAAGCTTGTGGTTTGAGATATGATCACAAACCGGCTCGGTTCCTGTTTCTTAAAAGGAGAAAAGGTTCTTACTTCTCTTTATGATCAAAATAGATGTGATGTTATATTCTTTCTTATTTCACATGCTATTAAGGGGAGACTACAGGTGAATTAATCCCAGTTGATTACTTACATTAAGACTGTTATTTTGTGTTTTATAAGTTGTCTGAAATTGTATGTTTAAATATGCAAATGAGGCATTCTCTTATTACCTCTGCCAAGGCTGAAGGCCTAGGAAGGAGGTTATGTTTTCACCGGCATTGGTTGGTTGGTTTGTTGGTTGGTTGGTTTGTTGGTTTGTTGGTTTTGTTTATCCGTTTGGAGGATTACTCCAAAAGTTTGCGATGGATTTGAATGAAATATTTTGGAGGAGTGGGTTGTGGCACAATGAACAATCCATTACATTTTGGTGGCGATCTGGCTTCAGGAATTAATTTTAACTCCGCTCAGCCTGTGCATTAACACCACAGGCTTTAAGACATGTACAGTGTATCTGATGGCGTGTTCATGACGCATCACCCTGCCTCTTTCCTTCTGCCTGCAGAGAGACGGACAGAGAGAGAGCGGGGGTCGAAATTACAGTTGAGTTCGATCAAAGCACACTTGGCGATTGTTGGAAAGAGTAACGACAACGGCCTAGGTGGGTTTTACTTTGTTTATGTCCAGTTTGAATGAAGTGTTTTACGATGCTCCGCCACGTACAGCTGACCTCAACATAAACAAAAATACACGTGGATGATGGCGCAAGGTGCAGGGGGGGGGGCAATCGTACTCGGGCAGCTTGGCAGAGGTCTGCGCTCTCCGAGTGCCATTCTAGTTAAATATGTGCTAATTTGCATACATTTCCAGAATAGAAATCTGAACATTGGATAAAGCCAGGTTCAAAATTCAACTTGTTTCATTTTGCTGACATATCAGAGTCAAAGGTTTTTACTAGGGCTGTCAATCAATTAAAAGATTGAATCACCATTAATCGCAAATTTAATCGCAAAAAAAATCAAAATGTACCTTGAGGGAGATTTATCAAGTATTTAATACTCTTTTCAACATGGGAGTAGACAAATATGCTGCTTTATTCAAATGCATTTATATATTTATTATTGTAAATCATTAACAACACAAAACAATGACTAATATTGTCCAGAAACCCTCACAGGTGCTGCAGTTAGCATAAAAAATATGCTCAAATCATAACATGACAAACTCGAGCCTCAGTTGCCGAACAAAGTGAGAAAGAGTGCAAATATAAAATGCAATTTAAAAAGAGTAAAATCATCATCAATAAGGTGCAAATCCAAAATATACAGAATGTCTACAACACAAACAGGTTAACCAGTAAGGATCATACATCTGTATGGAGCATCTATAATCCAGAATTTAGCTTTTAATAAGAACTAGGCGTGACCACATCCCACCCGCTCACAGACATCAAATAATGTTTCATATTTCTCTATTTTTGTATAATTTGAAATTTGGGTTTAGCAAACCTTTAACCAAAGTAGTGAACCCTAATTTGAACCAAAGTACCTTATGCTAACCTGCTAGCTTTGCCAAAACAATTTATCTAACCAAAATAACTTACTGTAATTATAATACTAACTTAAACATAAATTGTCTCATCCTAAACCAGAATAACTTATTGTAATAACACTAACTTAAACATACATTTTCTTAACCTAAACCAAAATAACTTATTATAATAACACTAACTTACATATAAATTGTCTTAACCTAAACCAAAATAACTTACTGTAATGATAACACTAACTTAAACCTAAATTGTCTCATCCTAAACCAGAATAACTTATTGTAATAACACTAACTTAAACATAAATTGTCTTACCTTGTGCAGATAGAAGTAGTAAAAGTAGCTCTAACCTGAAGCAGATTGTTGAGGCAGCACATGTGTGGTTATGTTACGAAGGACAGAACTTCTTATCACATGAAAAAGTCATACACAAAAAGATGTTTGTGTGAATATGTTTCAAATTATTTACACAGTTACATAATTCAAACCAGATATTACCACGGGTAACCAATAAAGGGTGCTGCAGGAGTGAGTCCTAAAACAAAATGACTTAACATTTTTGTACTTCCTGCTCCCTCGTCTCAAAGTCAATGGGTTTTTTGAATGGGTTTTTGGTTTGATGCCTGAAATGAAGTCTGTGGTTAACACAAGCTGAAGAGATTTTAACATCTTGCTCTACAACATAAATTTCGTCAGTAAATATCCCTCTCGTGAATTTTGAAGTTTTTACAGGTCTTGGCTACATGAGTCTACAAAAGGTCATCACGCTGACATGTTGTTTATAGCCTAACGTTAGCTTTTTACTTCTGCCGATTGCATTTACACTTCAAAAATCATAAAAGTGGTGATCATTAGAGAAGATTATCTTGCTCATCAAAATGTGTGTATCGTAAATGTTTGTTTGCCACAGAGCTTATTTTCTGCAATAATCCAACGGAACAGTCCCATTGGCTTTTTGTTGAGGGAACCCATGCGATGCTAACTTCCTCGTTGGCCAACAAAAATACGTCATTCCTGCAGCACTCTATTAACAGTAGAGTACACAGGCATATCAGCTTCAGCATGGCTGACATCAGAGCTCGCTTGTACCCGAGGAACAGAGTAGACGACATTATCGCCGTCACCACGGAGGGCGCTGTTGGACAGGCCGACGGCCCGGTTGGAAAAATTCACGTGAGAGTAGGTGAGTCTACTCGAGTCGTCTTCAGCCTGGAAATAAAAAAGCAAAACAAAGAGAGGTCAAAGGGATATGCTCAGTGTTGTTTTTGGTGTGATAATAATACAAAATCAGATGAATTACTCTTCAAAGGTGCCCTGTGGAGAGCACAGTTGTGTTTACACTCACCAAAATCCTGAAGCTGAAAAAACATGTTGAATGTATTTCCTTCCTCATTGAACATTTTCATAACCAATTTTAAAATATCTTTGCTGGCACATTGCTACAGTTCTTGGCAGGTTACCACCAACAACTGTCAGCCTGGGTCAAACTGTCAAACAGTACTTTATCAATGCACATTTATGAATGGGTCTTTAACATCTGTCATTGCACAACCTTGTTTTGTTTTGGCTCTGACATCAAAAGCCGAAACAACATCATCCATTTTCCTTTGGTCAGGCTATTTTTTATATTTAAGATATTCAAGTTAACTGCAGATATTGTCCAAATGAATCAATGAAAAGCAAAAAACAGGCATTTAACAAAAATGTATATGAATAAAAGGTTAACTACAGATGTCCAAAAACTTTTCCCCGCTACCATTCTCGGTTGGGTCAGTGACTGGAGGGACAGCTTGTGTTTTCTTTACAGGATGCAGCCTAAAGCTGCTGTTCTCTGAGCCCAAAGCTAAAATCATATGACTTTTTCTCCTTACTGTATTTTGAGAACCGGCTGCAGTGGTAATGCCGTAGTCGTCATTGCTTATAGCTTCATTTGTTTTGGCATATTTGGCGTAAGTGTAAACTGAAGACATTTCCATAGGATGAGTCCTGCTCTGTCCGTCATCTCTGATATTCTCGTACACTTGGTTGGTCTACAGGAGAAGAGGGATTTGGTTATATTAATATCAGCTAGTTTCACAAACACTGATGATGCTCAGATGTCTCAGATTTCGTCAAACTCACCTCTGTGTCATAACCATACTGTGTTTCCACAGGAGGATCTGAAAAACCCAACAGTGTGTTTAGAAAATGACACTACGCTGTTGAAACATCCGGCTCAGTCAGATGGAGACATTACACATTAACAGATCATAGCATTTTGTTTAAGTAAATCAACTTTGAATGGTGTGTCTGCTTCAAAAGTTAATTTTACGTGCAAATAGAGAACACACTTTTCTGTGAGAAATAGGAAGTTTCAGTGGTATGATTGCCTGCCCGTGTCTGTGTTTCCTGTTGCCTCACCTTTGGGTTTAGAAGTCCTCTTCCTGAAGTACATCAGCACAGACAGAGATGATACGATCATGACGACCAGAGTCAGACCCAAAAACCCCAGCACTTTTGTGGTAACTTGAAGAGAAGAACAACTTTGTTATACACCGACACTTCCTGGTGGACTATCACATTAATATTGTGTACTGGACTCACAGGTATATGAAGCCCCTGCATACAGTACACATACATATATTTAATTTTTGTATACAAGTACATACACATAAATATAAATGAATACATCAATGTACATTGAGTTGATGGACATACTTTACTAGCATTGTACCACGTCTATGGAAAATAAACATTTCTGATTGGCTGGTAGGTGTTTACTTAACTTACAACAGCCCAGTCGCACAGGAGAAAAAACACAGGACTTTCACCGAGGAGACCGGTGTTTGTGTCCCGGGAGAAAACAGAAGTCATAGTTGATTTGTCACGTAAATTACGTACTTAAATTACAGCACTTCCGGAGTTATTTTTAACTCAAACCACGATCACTTAGCCTAAAGCTAACTAAGTCGTTTATGTCACGTAACTTCCGTACTTAGTGAAGGCTGGCTTGACCGCACGTTACCACAATACGATAACGTTTAAAGTTAGCATGCAGCTTTAGCCCTGATGTCTAGCTCTGCTTTGTCCTGCAATGTGTGAAACCCAAAGTGTTTCCATACTTTACTGGATGTGTAGTGTTTACCACTTTGGATTTAAAATGTGAGGGAGCAGGTCGTATCCACGTGGATCCTCCGCCATTTTCTGCTTAGTTGTTTCGGCCGGGTGCGGTTTGTTTTGGTTGACGGATACAGAACGGATATGACGTCATGTTACTCAGAATACAACAATAATAGCGGTAACTTCCTTCTACCTCCACATAGACTCAAATGAAGCAACTATATTGATTCTGGCATAAAAAAATGTATTTCAAAATCGTAAAAAAATCGTGATATATAGGTGAATTGATTTCTTTTTTCCACCCCTAGCTTACACAGACCTCAAGACGGTGGAACTTATTTTTCGGGGCGGTTTTGGGCGGTGGTGAAAAAAGTTGCCTTGCTGTCAAATATAGTTTTTAGAAAAGAAATTGGAATCGTCAGCTCAGACTATTAAAGAATCTGAATCGGCCAGGACATTTGCAATCGGTGCATCTCTAATTAACTTAAATAAACATGTTACACACAGCCATGACTGGAGAATTGAGAGGAAAAGACAGTGCTCATGACTGGACGGTTGTATAAAATCTGGAATAACAGATGTGTGCGGTTTGGAATGAATTTGGATGAAGCTATCATGTCATTTGTGTTTGAGGGAGCTATAACTTGCAATTATATACACTTTAATAAACTCATGTACTTGCAAAAATAACATGCTAATATGGACATTCACACATTAACACATACACTTTAGGGCTGGGCAATATATATACTGTATATCGCCTTAGATTTTGGATATCGTAACATGGCGTAAGTGTTGTCTTTTCCCGGTTTTACAGTAAATTGATAACATATTCTGAACTTAACAGACTGTTATATTATTTGCCTTTACTCAGTTATCATACACATTACTGATGATTATTTATCAAAAATCTCATTGTGTAAATATTTTGTAACGGCACCAATTGTCAACCCCGCTATATCGTTGCAATATCGATATCGAGGTATTTGGTCAAAAATATTGTAATATTTGATTTTCTCCATATCGCACAGCCCTAATACACAAGCATACAGAGACAATACTTAAAAGCTCCATCTATCTAATACAGTGTGTGGATGTACCTATACCTGTCTCAGACTGTTCGGTGGTTTTAGGGGAAGCTGAAAGTGTGGAGTTTCCTGAACTGGAGCTTGTTTCTGTGGAGGCTGATGATGAAAACGCCGGTGGAGTCAAGTTTGGTTTAGAAGTGGTCGGAGCTGTGGACAACAAAAATATGCAAAAAAATAAGTCCTGATGAGAGAAATGAGATACTCCTGTTTGTCTGTGAGTCAGTTGATCTGTTGGTTTTAAATGAGCATTTATCAGTGTTCACACTGATGGGAATGAAAAACATCAGCAGCTGTCGGTGAAAATGTTTTTCAGACCTCCAGAGACATGAATGAATGTTTTTATTCTCATTACATTTTATGTGGGAACTCACCATCTGTGACAATGATCTCAAACTCCAGATAGGGATCTCGAGAGAAAGGTGTGTCCAGACCACACCTGTAGCGTCCTGAGTCAGACTTGGTCAGCTGTGTGATGCCCACATACACAAATCCTCCTGATGGAGTTCCCACAACATATCTGATGCTGTATCTGTCTGTCTGACCCCCGAAACCAAATGTTTCAACAAGAATGTTTTTACAGTCTCCCTTACAGAAGTATGTCCTGCTTTCAGAGCGAGTAAAGTAGCATGCAACTAAGATATTTCCTCCAGTGCTCTTATAGAGGGTTTTTTCTCCAGAGGTATCTTCATCCAGCAGAGCTGTTGAAAAGATGAACAATTAATAATTATCATCTGTAGTTCCTGTAAGAAATCACAATGATTCCTGTTTCAAATCTGATCTACAGTCACAGTGGGAGCTGCCCAGTTCAACCAGTCTGTGGCTAATTTGGATTCGTCCATTAAATATTTGATCATAATCTCATGTGCATAATTTGATTTGATTATATTTGATTGAAAAGAATGGCATTTACACATGTTGATAGCCTCTTTGCACATGCAATATTAAGATTGTTTTACATTTGAAATATATTGTTATAAATATTTTGTGATGACAGGTGAACACATACATAAACATAAGTAAATTTCCACATCTATCAATAAAAACTCTCTTTAGAAGCACAAACTGTTAAAACTTTCACACTGATGTCTACAGGAAAACGGATATGGAAACTATTGTACAACACATCCAAAACCATGTGCTTTCATCAGCTTCTGCCACATATAACATTCTTAAATCACAAAAATATGCAGCTGTCAGTGAACAGTTAAACTTTTCTTCATACAAGAAAAAACATTTTCATGACTTTTCGTAGAAACTCACCATCTACAACAACGATTTCAATCTTCTTGTATGTGAATCGTGAAAATCTCACACCACACCTGTACCGTCCTGAGTCAGACTTGGTCAGCTGTGTGATGGTCACAGAAACATCTCCTGAAGAAGTTCCTTGTATATTCTTCCATTCAATGCTGTACCTGCCTGTCTGAGCTCTGACATCAGTTGTTTCAATGAGAATGTCTTCCTGTTTACATTGTTCCTTGCAGAAGACCTTCCTGCTTCCAGACGAAGAAGAGGAGCATTCAACTCTGACATCTCCTCCTTCAGTTCCTGTATAGAGAGTGATTTGGGCATTGAGCAGACCGTTGTTTCCATCCTGCAGAGCTGAAAAGATGAACAATCATTAGTTACTGTCTGTACTTCCTGCAAGATGCTGCAGTCTGAACACGCAACACAGTCTCAAGGCAGTTTGTGAAATAGTCACTGTCACAGGTTAGCCCGTGCCCTATAAAGTAGGATGCAACGCACACACACTGTAACGCCACCTCCATCATATATAAAATCAAGCCGGCTTGGAGGTGTCGGTGTTAAGTGTTACCGCATCAGTACTTCTCAAATGTCGGGAGGCCCGCCGACAAAGTAATACATTTCTTAAATGGGGGTCATAGTGTTACAAAGCATAAATGTATTAATGAAATACACACAGGCATAAGTATTGATATTGAACATTTATTGTAAAATGTATATTCAGTAAATTGTGGTCACCCTCTCTTCTCTGCTGTAGATGCGCTCCTTGGTTTAGACCTGGACTGCCGAAACCGAACAGGAGCGTACCAATAGCTTATGTAAGGGGGGTTCCCAGAGAAGGTACCAAGTACGGTAGAGTTGGAGGGGTGTTTTGGGGGGTTGACAATAGGTAATGTAATTTTAATTAGTTTGAATAATTACTTGCCTCAAAATGTTATATTAAATGTTTTATAATTTAACTATAAATGATGTCCTATTTTGGACTAGATATTATTATGCTGTTGTTTGATTGATTATTAATTATTATCAAGATTACTTAGTAGGATCCAGCTTCATAAAAGAGGAGGCTGGAATACCTTGAGGTGGTTCAGTGGAGAGCAAACCTTTTATGAGAGATAAACCAGATTGGAGAGCTGCAAGGGCCCAAAATTTAAAGGGGCATAGCCTGTGCTGTATCTTTATATATTTTTGTCATTTTGCTTATTATTTTTCATTATTTTTGAAAAACCTGTTTCTTGGATGCCAGGCCTGCACTGTACATATTTTTGCACTGGATTGTTGGTTTCCACTATTGTTAATAAATACACCTGGACTGCTTAACTGGAATTTTTCTCAGTTTTTACGCCTTGGCCACTCGGCCAACCTTACAGTCATGAAATTTAATCTATTTAATTTGAGTACATAGACACTAATTTCCATTTGTTTTCGTGACGCTCAGCCAAACTTTCAAAAACATATTTTTCGTGCGTTATCCTACGAATTTCCAGCAACACGTGACGCACGTGTTAATTTCTGCCTCTGTCTTTTCAAAATAAAACTACTTAGTAAGGTTTAGGAATAGACTGACTTGGTTAGGATTAGACAGGGTTAGGCGTTAGGGGGGTTACACGCTACATTAATCTAAAGTCTCCATGTCCTTGACGTGTTACATCAACTCAAATCCTTTTTATATATTATTTTCCTTATACTGTGAACATTTTCACTCTCCATCCTCTTCATTTTAAACACTGTCCAGCTCTTTTGATTTTTAAACATTTATTTAACATATTGTATTGTAAATTTCTATTTTATATTTAAGATTCTCAACTGGCAGTACTTGTTTATTTTTATTTTCTCTTATTATGTTTATTGTTATGCTCCAAAAAAACAAGGCAAATTCCATGTATGTGAAAACCTACATGGCAATAAACTAGACTCTGATTATCTTTTGTTCTCCCTGCAGAGTTACCACGTATAAATAAAGGTTTCAATCAATAAAATGTAAATTGTAAAAAGTAACTGATTCCCTCCAGATCGTTTAATCTGCTATGGTTTTTGGTCCTTTTTTCCTCTTTTCTCTCTCACCCTTTTTTATGGCTCACTGTTGCATGAAAAGAGAGAAAGGAGAACTGTTTGCAGCACAATAATGAAACAACTGTATAACACAACTAACAGTATTTTTCCACCAACCAAAAAGGTCATGTTGCACTTAAGAGTCTAGACCACAACCCACAACAGCTCAGTGAGACTTTCAACATTATCTTTTGTTCCCATTTATCAGAACAAAGAATTGACTGAACTTATCGACATTCAGTCAGTCTTGATCTGTTAGATTTAATAAAACAGTAATCAGTTGGTTGTATTTTATGAAAAATAATTCAGTGTCAAGTAAATCAATATCATTTCATTCAGATTTTTTACGTGCAGTTTTCTGCTCCAACGGGGTAAACAGAATGATTTAGAGAACTAGCACATCATCAACAACATGTTATTTCCACACCACTGTTTCAAAATGCTGCTGGCTTTATTTCGGCTGTAACTCGCAGGTTTCTTTTTGTCTGTAGGACGTGAGATCTTTTTTTTTACTGCATACAGTAGATATTTTTGGAGGCTAAAACAAACTCCACTAACAGTCAGGGTGAAGCAACAGAACACATGAACTCTCTTACTGTAAAAAGACAACAAAAAGCGGCCAAATGGTATTTTGTTACCTTTGAAAACAAGTTGAGCTGCAACGATCAATAACCTGAACTATTATGATAATGTATTAATCGTTTTAGTGATTCTTTAAGCAAAAATGCCAAATATTTTCTGATTCCCACTTCTAAAAAGTCAGGATTCAACACTTTTCTTTGACATATCTGATACTAAACTGAATATTTTTTCTTGTGTTAGAATGAACAATCTATGAAAAGAGATTATGTTGGGCTGTGGGAAATCTTAACGCCCATTTCATGCTGTTTTCTGACATGTATTGACAAAAACAGTTGATGATTGAATCAAGAAAATAATCTGCAAATTAATTGATCATGGAAATAATCATTAGCTGCAACTCTAAAAACACAGGATGAAACTTGTCTTGCTGTAACTTGGTTTAGTAAGTAAGCTGATTTTCCTTCCTGATGTACAGTTTATTTTGAGGAAGTAAAAAGTACTTGTAATGAAATATTTCAAAACATAGGTTCACAGTTTTTCAAGAAGGTAAATCTAGATAAGCCTTGTATTAACTTCAGATAAACCTTATAAGACAAGTGATGTAATGATGAGAGAGACTGACAGAAATATAAAGTGAATGTACTCACAGAGGAAGAAGCAGCAGATCAACGTGTGACAGACGTTCATGTTGAGACTCTGATGATTAAACGGCGTCTCTCTTCCTTCTTCACTGACAAACCAGGAACTTCTTTCTTCTTTAAATGATGGAGTCCCTCCTCCAAACTCAACACAGACAGCTCTACTCTCCTCCCCTCTCCATCAGTCTGTATTTCTACTGCAGGGTCTGAGGTTACCTGAACACTTCTGTATGACTTTACACTGTCATTAAAACTCATTGCAAGTGAATCCATTGTCATATTTTTGTGATAAACCGGTATGGTCTTCAGCATGGCAACACACACAGTTCAATATTATACATTTTATTGAGCCTTGTTTTTTTTCACGAGCCCACAAATGGATACAATACAGTTGGATAATATTGCCCAGGAATTTTCAGAAAGTTTTTTGGACGTTTTCTATCCTTTTTTTGCCGTTCGTTCGTTTCCCATGTAGGGACCTGCCATTTCTGGTGGCAGAGACAATGAACTGTGCTTCTCAGGATCCTTGAGTACCCAGCAAATAGCTGGTGACCAGTGACCTCATGAACTCAGTAACATGATCTTTACCACTGGACTCAGCTCAGTTGCCATTCTATGCTACTCTAGCATTCACACCTAGGTGTGAAAATCACCCAGAACAAAACCAGAGGAATCTCTCTGTTCCTCCTCTTCCCACCTTTTTCTGCTGCTCTCCTCAGGCAGAAGACGCAAGAGCCTGCCTTCGTACCTCTTTCCAGCTCTTTCTGCTCTTCCTTCACCTTCTCCTCACCCAAGCTGACCTGCTTGGGGGTGAGCTGCAACTCATCAGTCCAGAAGCTGTAGAAGCAGCTCTGTTCTGATCAATGGCCTGTTAGGAAACAGCCATTTCAACACAAGGAACCAAACGGCAGATGACGCGAGAGCCTGCCTTTGACCAGCTAACTTCAAAGACGACATCGTTGATTTGGAACCACAACTTCAACACATGGAATTACAAACCCTGTTCTTCCATGGATTGGTAACGTACTGGGTTTACCTTAGCAGTAGCAATTGCACATGGCTGAGCAAGACTGTTCAACTTTGATTTCTAGAATGTACCTGTATTAATATGTTTAATGTTATTCATTGAGTTTCACCGTTGTGATATTAGTTGTAGTTATTTGTATTTGGGTATCTGGCTTCGCCACATCTGATGTGTTTACTTTATGTTGTTGACGTCTGTATGATGATAGAGTAGAATAAATTAAATGTCTATCATTTTGAGTAGATTACAAGTAAATGTTTGTACCGGTAGTCTCACGGAAATGACATTGGATCGTGTTCCATGACGAACACAAAACGGCGTTGCACGTCGTCAGTAAAGGCAGCTGGTTAGTCGGCATCGGTGCAGGCTCGCCGTTGGAGGGTTCAATAACCCACTTCCACTCCCCATTGATTGGTTTGGAATGGCCCTTAATATGGCAGACCCTCCATGCGAACGCACAAACAGAGTGGAAGTAGGTAGGGAGAGGGTGTAGGGGGTTGTTTGGAATTGGGCCTTTTGTGTATGAGCCACGGCGATCTGTGACAGTTACGTCACGGACTGTGGGCCCTCAATTTTAACTGAATAGGTTTGTCCCGCCCGTTTGTTACTGGTCCGTGCAATTCACATCGAAATCAACCCTGGTTCAACCCACCTCTCGACCTGGGTTGCAAAGGCGAGTTTATCAATGCGGGTTAACCCTTTCATACACACAGCCAACCCTGGTTCAACCCTGGTTGAGTCCTCGATATGAAAGGGGTATAAGTAAGTCTCTTACTGACGACACTATTCTTCTTTTCTTTAATTTTTAACTGGACAAGGTTGTTCACTGAACTTCTCTTTGTTTCCTTCATTTTTTTTTAATTCATGATTTAACAGTATTTTCAGGCAGATGTGTTACAGCATTTTATTGCAGTTACTGTGTCAAATGAGCTTCAGAGCAGCTTTATCACGAAACCAATGATCTACACAAATTCATATAACACTTGTAGCCCCCTTCAACTTCATTATCATCATCATCATCATCATCATCATCATATTGTGGGTGTAGCTAAAGCAGTAAACAGAAAGAGAGATAGAGGAAGGAAATGTTAAATGAGCAGCTTCCTGACTGACAGATAGACAGATAGTGGAAGGAGTGAAGTGATAGAGACAGTTCTCCTGCAGATTAGTGATTATTCTCCATCAGGATCAAATTCAGAATGAATATCCACCATGTTCTGTCCTTCTGCTTCTTCTCAGGTGAGGACTGATCTGAAAATGTTAAAGGATGTTAAAGGACAATTAAAGTAGGACAGGAATTATCTCTGCTATTGGCGATGTTCAACCTGGAACTATGAGCAGCTCACGGCCTCTTTCAGTTTGTTAAATTAGCTCTCAGAGGAAAAAAGGTTGGGGACCCCTGGTCCAAATGTTCAATGTTTTTCAGTTACTGTATCTTTATTCAGATGTCCTGTTTAGGGCTTTTAATCGATTAAAATATGTAATTTTGAATAATCGCATGATTGTCCGTAGTTAATCACAAATAATTGCAAATTAGTCACGGGTTTTTTATCTGTTCAGAAATGTACCTTAAAGGGAGATTTGTCAAGTATTTAATACTCTTATCAACATGGGAGTGGGCCAATATGCTGTTGTATGCAAACATATATATTTATTACTGGAAATCAATTAACAACACAAAACAAATGACACATATTGTCCAGAAACCCTCACAGTACTGCTTTTAGCATGAAAAATA
>CAKAOH010001670.1:0-28357 GCA_916701665.1 Sebastiscus tertius
CTCTCTCTCTCCCTCCCTCTCTTTTTCTCTCCCTCTGACTCTCTCTCTCTCTCTCTCTCTCTCTGTCTCTCTCTCTCTCTGTGAAGATACCACAGTTATGAAGCACCCCACAGATAAGACCCAGATAAGACATATTGTGATTGAAAAAGGACTAAATAATCCAGGCCTAAATTAGATCATTGTTGCCTTGTTTGAAAGTATTAATGCTGGACCGTTGAACTTCTAGATGTACATTAAACACCAGGATCCAAGAACCAGTTAACCATTTATTCAGAGAGGATGAAGGATGGATAAGGGATGAAGATATGGATGTTGATGCATTTTTCTGCACAATAAACAAATGAAATCAATATGTTACCATGCTTACCACAATTAGTAATACAAAATAAGAGGTACGTAGTAATCTTAGATTATTAATGCATCGACTTCTTAAGGGTGAAAGACTTTAACATTCTCCATCTGGTACTCAATCAGACTTAAGCTCACAGGTAAGTGGCTCCAAAACAGTACCAGGATTGGGTTGGAAGCAACAGTGATGGTAAACCAGGGTGCACAACTTCTCCTAAAGGCTGTTTTCAAAAGGAACAGAGAGGAGGAGGAAGAGAAGGAGGAGGAGAAAACCCCCAGAGAGAGTGAGGCAGGAGGAGGGAGTGTCTGATTTGGGGAAGGGGCGGCTGCACAGCAAACATGGCACAAGGCCGCCCCTCACCGCGAGAACACATCAAACGACCCCAAAGCCAATGTCAGAGAGCCCTCAACTCAACTGGAGGGAGAGCCCACCTCAGCCCTCGGCCCTGCCCAATCCGTGCCCTGCAATCAGCCGGCCTAAATACAGAGCGGCGGGGCCGTGTAATGACACAGTAGCGAGACCAAAATAATCTGCTGAGAAAGGCCTCTCTCCGTGCAGCGTCCAGCCCATGTGTCCCTGCCTGTATGGCTTGTGTTACAAGTGGTGTAATGTAATGGAGTGGCTGAGTAATGAGGTACAGTATGCAGCTTTATATTTGGAAGCAGCTAGGTGCGCTCCTACAGGTCATGGGAAACTTTTTCTTGACAACACACAACTTCTCGTGTGAACTTTTACCCCCTTATAGTACTTAACGGTGAACAAAATAGGCTTTTACAGTCATCGTCTTGCCTCGTTCTCCCATGAGCTGTAAACAAAGTCAACAAAAGACCCCCGTGCCCTTGACAGAAGGTTGTATGACAGGTCTGGGTGTCACTGTCTGTCACCTCAGTCAACTGTCAACCCCCCACCCACCCCAGGTCGACTAGATGCCATCAACTTGCAGCTTTCTTATACGACCTGTCAGTCATTTCTTTAAGCCCACCTCTAGCCTGAGGGTGCTGCGGCTGTCAGGCGTCACTCTGATTGGCTAATCTGAGCCTGTGGGCGGGTTGGTGGGGGGTCGGCACTGGCGTCAACCAGTTTGCCGTATCGTGTGGAGTTGTTTATGCTCGTGAGTTGTACTATTTGTGCTGGGAAATCATTGATTGAACTCTTAAACTCAACCAGGTCTACAGAAACAAGCCCAAAAGAAGCAAATCTCCCGCCGAAAAAAAGCCCAAAACAAGCGACCTTACCTACTTACCACATTATGAGAGAGAGAGAGACAGCCACTTGATCACTCCATATAAATCTATTTTAGATTGCATGCATTTCCTTTCATTGTTGCATTGCATTGCATCCACTTTTAGCTTGTAACTTTACATTTTTCATGTTCTTTCTTGTCTAACCAGATTGGCACGATGTGCTCGTATATCACACTTGCATAAACGGCAAACTGCCTTTGAATCGTCCCCCCTGCTTGAGGGCGAATCTAACCTTTAAGTCCGCTCTCTTTTTTTCCCTGTCTGTGTTGTACTTTTTGCCATATTTCGCCCACTTAATACCTGGCAACCCCACGAAGAAAACAAACTTGACTGGTATAGAGGAGCCCAAATACTCAACTACACTTAAGAAACAGGCCCAAAAAACTGCAACCGGCATCTAGCAATATTTGTAAGCAACTTGTCAAGACAACAAGCCCAAAGTCGCTTATAATAAGCCGACTTGGCAACTCTGACTATAAAACCTTCACGCACCACTGGGTCACTTCTTGCTCTCTTCCGTCCCCCCCGCTCCCAGTCCCCGGGGGTCATTTGATACCCCTCTCTCCCATTTGTCAACATCTCTGCCCCCACCGTGAGCTCTCAACCCCCAAAATATTAGGTCAACGCATGGCTAATGGAGGGCAACCGTCCACAAGAGAAGCTGAGGAAAAGAGAGAGAGATACAGAGGGGGGATGTCGTGGGCGGAATATGTTTGTATTGATCTCCCACGAGGGAGTACATGCTGGAGCCTTCATATAGACTATTCTGTGATGTCTTTTTTCTTGGATTATCAATTGATGAAAGTTTGGGTAACACTTTATTTTACAGGTCTGCAAATGTCATGGTAATTAGGTAACCTAAGAGTAAGATGAAGTGTCACCAAAGTTTGTAACATGCTATATAGTGTGAGCCCCAGCTGCATGTCTCAGTGTCAGAGGCTGTTTAAGCTCCGCAGCAGTGAAATCAAACACTCCGCTGCGATATGTGAACCCCTTCTTCTAATGTGTTTTTTTAGCCCATCTGTATTCCCTCTCTGCCCCGAAATACAGTCGACAAATGGCCGCCGCTCTGTACAGACCGACTCCTCACCCCGGCACACCTGCGCTGTGTTCGCTCATGGGTGGCGGAGGGGAACACGACAGGGGCTTTCTCCCCCGTTTGGTGTGTGTGTGAGAGAGAGAGAGAGAGAGGGGGAGATAGATACCAACCGCTGCCTCTCTTATCACAAGCTGCCCCGGAGACTGACAGCATGACTGATAACTCTCCCTCTCCTTCTCTTTCTCCCCCTCCACACACACACACACATACCTCTTTCACTCTCTCAACACCTCCCTCCCCATATGTGTGTTTCGCCAGTCAGCCGGCTGGAGGTTCAAGGAGGAAACCGCGTGCGAGTCTAGTAGTGTTTCTGAGAGGGCTGAGTGATCCCAGTCGAGGCCTTCAAGCTTTCTTCTCTTCATCACCGACAGACACGGCTTCAGATCTGACGGTGGGGGGAGATAAGCCGGAGATAGCCTCGACTTGACCCTATCAGCATCTCCAAAAGAGTGTGTGTGTGCGAGGGGCATTGTGTGCACATCAAGGGGTCAAGAAGTGATCCCCTTTGGTATTCACTGAGTGGCACCTCAGAGCATTTTTAAAGCATGCATAAGGAAACAGGTTAAGAGCTCTAACAGACTACAGGGGCGCCGCATTAAAACGATGCAGCCGCAGCATCTTTAATCTCCAAAAAACTGCTCTGTTTGTTGTATTTTTATCTTCACACTTCTCCTCCGCTGCCGCAGTGACCCAATTTCCCCTTGGGATCATTAAAGTTTCATCTGATCTTTATCTTATAAGCACATCTACGCGCGTGCACACCCCTTCGTCTGCCCCTGTGATATATATTTCCCCAAATGCTCCACCAGGATTCTCCCTCCTCCTTTTCACCATGATCTCTCACATCCTGCGCTATTTCCAGACTTTTCTGCCACTGCTGAATTCCTACTGGGCCACCCAGGCTATGGGCATGCCCTGGCCAGGGTAATAATTACACACACACACACTTCAACCCACTGTGCCGCGTACACTAATCTAGCTTCTGCTGCGCTGGCTGGTTGGTCGGATTCTATGGAAACATCTGGCGTCTGGCTGCTGTCTCACCGCTCCTCCTCCCATGTGGATGTGCTACCTTCAATACCAAAAACAGCTCAATCATCAAAACACTTTCGGCTGCAGTTAGAAGCAGCACGCACAGCGGCAAGACAGAGAGGGGAAAACCTCAAAGTAGACACCCAGAAACACAAGATTTCATCATGTTGCTGTGCAGGTTTTCTGTCCATCAGTGCTCTAACATACTTGAATCTGACATTCTGTGGTCGCTAAACTCAGTTTGTCACCCCATTCAGGCAATAGAGAGGCCGACACAGAGCTGGGGATTCATCTGCAGTACACAGCTGAGCCTAACGGGGGCAGGCAACTGCATGAAGCACACCAGACTCCATGCAATCTTCAGGAAGATGTAAATATGAACAAACCTGATTATAAAACGATTTAGATATTAAACATGAACATGAAGGCAAACTACATTTGTGACAGCTATCTACTTTGCTGCATGGCGTAATCCAGAGCATCTTAAAAAATCAGCCGGCAGAATGTATTAATCATTCAGTAAATGAGTCACAGTGGATGATCTGTATGTGCCAAATGCCCTATTTTGATGAATTTATTAACTGTTTTTTTTTTGATTTCAGACACGAGCTTAGTTTCAAGATGGCTGCAGCGCTCGTGAATCCAGCCCGTAGCTGCTGTCAGCTCGCTTCAAAAAAAAAAAAAAATGTTGTTTGCTCACTTTAATTGCGAGATGCCTGCTCTATTCCCCGGCCACCTCTTGTTTATGATACAGCATCATTATCCTGTGGATGTTTTGCGAGGAGAAGGAGAAGAGAGAGAATGCATCTTCCTCCACCAGGATCTATTTTACTTCTGCTCCCCGTCTCTTTCATCTCTTTCCACTGGCCTGCTGTGTGTCTTTATAGTCACATCAAAGTGACCTTCGCCACCCTTTTTCCCTCCAAACCCCCCCCACACCCACCCCTCCTTTTAGTCTGGAGACCAGAGAGAGAGAGAGAGAAAAAAGGGGGGTTTACTACATGTATTTTCCAGACAGCACTACAATACCTGACATGCTGAGCAGTTTTCAATGAACAATGGAAATACATCAAAACTTCACTGCAGATGTTACAGCTAATCTTTTTTACGCCTTATCGCTGCTGTTTGACATAAAAAAAAAAGATCAGACAGAAAAAGTGAGAGAAATCCACTTCAGCTGTGCATATAAATGTTGTCTCTTTCCTGTGTGTATGGGTGTATGACAGTCTCCCCTCCCAATCCCCCTTTAACACGGCGTTTGTAGGTTCCAACCCCACTCCATCACGGCAGGAATGAGTGCCGCATTAGGAGGCAATAATAAAAAGACAAGAGGCCATTCTCCACGGCTTGTTTACTCGGCGGGGCCTTTATCACTCGGCCTCTGAAGGAAAGATCAGCGCTTGACAAACCGGGCAGAGAAAAACACTGGAGGACAAGTGCATGCTAATGAGAGAGAGAGGGTTTCGTTAAGGGGGGGGGGATAAAAGTGTTGCACGGCTAGGAGCTACTGTTTTGTCTGTCTGCTACCAGAATAAGAAGAATCGAGTCTTTATCGTGTGAAGTCAGGCACTTAAACATTATGTATGCGTGCTGTAACGGTGACTAAAGACCTACTGTAACATTACATCATCCATTATATAGCTATTTATACTCTGCACAGACTAAATGTTTTCCTCGTTGTCAACAAAACAAATAGGCAAAAACCAAGAATGCATTCGTCTCTCTCTCAGCACTTTTGAGTTCCCCAAAGGTTCATAGTTAGGGTTGTTAATCTTTAAAAACTGGTCATAAATGCATACTTTTTTGTTTTGTTTTTAAGCTTAAATAATCTCCTAAAACAGCAGGGCACTGTACTTTTGAGCAAACGTTACTCAAACAGGAGGAAATAGTGCATTTGTTTGGGACTATTTTCAGCGGTGGATGAATACACATTTGGTGCTCCAGTGAGTTACAGCAGTAGGGTGAGGCATGTGGGATTAACTCAAAATAAACTAAAGTGTGTGGTAAGTTTGACATGTCACCCAGTGCAACAGCAACATAGAGATGGACGACATAACAGCTCCCCAAAAGTGAAGCTAAAACATCTGGATTGCCCCCCTGGTGGCCTCCATGTTAGCGAATGGGACATGGGCCAAACTAAAAAGTACGACCCGCACCGTATACGGGGACTTCTTCGGACTATCATTACAAACGTAGCCTATTCGTGACACGACAAAAAACAAGTGTAATCTGCGACAAAATACGCTTCCCTCGAAACATAATGCAGTTAAGTTTTATGGGAACGTCATTTTTAGGAGACAGGGCTGGGCTCATTAATGTGTTTTTGGGCAACAATGGAGCTTCATGGCACAGAAGAAGAAGATATATCAGGCTTTGGCTGCACAGGAAATGTTAGTACGGTTGATTTATTGTTGGTTTTGGTATTTTCATGACATCTGTCAAAAATGATGACTCAGAATGGGAGTGGGACGGGAAGGAGGAGGAAATACATTAAACATTTTTATGTGTTTCTGAAGAAGAATCATGCCGCTGAGTCATTCAATTAAATAGAGAGTGAGCGAGAAAGACAGAGATGGGGAGACAGATGGGCTGAGCAAGTTTTGAGATGTAAAGAGGAGATTTGCCGTGCATCTGCTGCGAGGAGGAAGAAGATGAAGAAAGAGGGAGCGAGGGGGCACACAAGAGAGGAAGAGTCACATTAACAGAAAGAGGCAGAGGAGGGCACTTAGGATGAGATGGCTGACAATTTAAAAAAGCAAGGATCTTTGAGAAAGGCGGCTCCATTAATGTGGTTTAACCCTGGTGCATTCACATTACCATGGTAATCTTATCAATATCGTGTGTGTGTGTGTGTGTATGCGTGCGTGTCGGAGACTGCTAAGCACTCGGCCCCATTAGCGAAACCTAATTGACTTACAGCCTTCTGACCACAAAGGTAACATCTGTGTCAGTCGTGTAAGTGAATGCCCCGCGTCACCTCGCACACACACAGACACACGGGTCTAAATGACATTTGCTTCATTGTGCATCCCCTCTGCCACTGATTGACCTTGATATGCACCAGTGGATGCAAAATGGGCCGTGTCTGTGTCTCCTTGAGAAGAGATGGAGTGGGGAATGGGGCCAGAAGAGAGACGCTGAGACACACATGTGAAAACTTGCCATTTAAGCTAAGCAATGTACTGCTGTGTGGACGCTACGTTAGTTCGGATCTGAAAGTCACAAAATGACACAAACGAACTAACCCATCAAGGCAGCGGAAGATTAGCGACTCCCGTGTTCTGCAAAGGTAAAATTACTGTTTTCGTGAATGGAGTCTGGTCTGGCTCCAAACAGTAATTTTACCTCGTAGAACATGCGGGTACACATAAAATCCCAAATCAAAAAATCCAAGCTAACTCTTTCAGTTATTTCTAAACTGATTAGTTTACTTTGGTAACCTACGTCACTGCTTTTTGCTAACGGCTGAGTGGGCACATTTTGAGCTGTGATGTGTTGAAAAATTAGAAAAATACCCAGGGTGCACTGCAGTTTTCAGTACCAGGGTTGCATTCAAAATCGCATACTTTTTATTTTTTACTTTTAGTGCAGCTGCTCCTACAAAGTACTCACTGTTGCATGCAGTATGCATACAATTGGGTCATACTGCCTCTTCATAACATTGTGCCTTGAACTTTGACCCTCTTGCTCATACTGTATATCCGCCGAGCAGAGGATTGTGGGTCAGACTAGCCAGAAAAGCATGCTGGCTTACATACTGCAAAATACAACAGATGCAGTAGGGCATCCTGGGATTTTTTTTGCATACTGCATTTGAGATACTATATATTGGTTAGTGTGGGTATTGGAATGCACAGCAGACCTTTTCAGATGGCTCTCTTCCAGGAAGTTAGCAGCAGATTAATCAGTCTTGCCATGTGACCTCTTTGTGGTAAAGTTTTAGGTAATTATATTTTTGATGTAGTTTAGTTTTAGATGGCTTACTGAATAAAAGGATGTCTTTGTAATTTATTTATTTATTTTTTCCAAAATCACGCTCTACCAAACAGTCCAATGAATGAATAAACCTCCCTAAAAAAAGCTGTATATTGCCATGGAAAATTGCACTTTGTGATTGTAGTCAATGTGATAAATGTATTTCATTATATATTTGTTAAAGTTATTACACCAGTATCATTTTTCAGATGTTTTCACTAAGAATACACATTATTCCTGACATTCCTGAGCACATTACAGTACTTTTTGTTCTTTTTATATGGCTATTATGTATTTGTCTTTAAAATGTTTCATGTTTATGTAATAAGCAAAGGCTTTATATTAGATTTTAGGTGTTTACTCCAGCAATTTAGTATTGCACCTCCATAAAGTTAGGCGACTTGCAAGAGACACACTAGCACAAGAAAGATTAATATCATAGCAGCAGGGGTCGATATCTGGATCTCAACTCAGTAACGAGGACATTTACCAGTTTATAATACAACCCTCCAATGTAACCCTTGTGACATCATCACAAGGGTAATATGCTCAGACTTCAGAAATCCCTACACAACCATTTTCACAAGCAGACTAGTACTGCTCAAGCGTGATCTAGTATCGGTGGAGAGCTCCCTTAATTTCAGTGCATAGAGAATGCGAGACTCAAACCAGCCAGCAGACAGACAGACAGACAGACAGACAGGTGAAGGAGACAAGATCCATCATTATTTAGCCATGGATATATAGAATATCAAATGGAGGACAGGGGACGCCTCCATATCAGCCTGCTATTATTGAAAATGACTAATATATTCTGAAGAGAGAGAGAGAGGAAGAGAGATGGATGAGATATGGAATCCGATGGAGACTGACACTCAATCTTTCTGAATAGTAATCCAATAACGTCTCCTGAGTTTCCTTATGGCTAATCAATTGTGCCGCAGCGCAGAAACAAATCACCATATCGCCGAGTCAATAACCGTCAGTCACGGAAATACCTCGCCTCAACTGTCAGTGTTTATCAAGCTCGGGCCGAGTCTCGGCTCGCGCCGCGGAGAGAGAAGGGTGACAGACACAGGGGTATGTTTGGTATGCGGCTTTCTGAAGGTGGCCCACGCTGGTAGTAATTTAGATAAGCGATAAGAGGGAGATTGCGAGGTGTTATCGAACACGGGCCGACCTCAGGTGAAGCCGAGCTCGACCAAAGTGAAGATGGATGGTGATGTATGGCTGACGGGGTAAACACAACAAACAAGTTTATCAGGGGGTGGAGAGGAGGTCACACCTCACACCTTCACATGAGGTAATGTTTCTGTGTCTGGGCCCAGGACAGTGGATGCAAATAGTTTCATCTAGTAGTTTAGCCTTTTCAAAATAAAACTACTTGGTTAAGTTTAGGAAAAGATCTCGTTTTGGGTTCAAATAACTCCCGAAGTGCTGTTATTTAAGTAAGCACTTGCATTTGCCGCTCTTTATACTTTGAAATTTGAAAAACAGGCTGCATCAAGTGGCCAAAACAAGGTATTTTCATAGTATATTTTCATTGTTAAATTCACATTTCAGCTCATCAGCGAGGCTCTGTTAAGTAGCTGCTTTGTCACCGTAGCATGCCATCAACAGACAGGTGCTAAAAGAGGCTGCTGGTCTCTCTATTTAAATGACATTGTCACTAATTAGCAAACAGTCCCAGCAATAAACAGTAGTAATAGTTGGTCAGATTAATGGATATTCTTACCTTTCACAGTCGTGGTTGGCGATAGCATCTGGTCTTTTCTGCTCACATGTTGTAAACCAAGAAAACATCTGGATCCAAAGCCTTCAAAATCCAAACCAAAGCCCCAGAGAGAGGTGTCGTCCTTGGCGCCGCTGGCTGCAGTTGCTTCGGCTCTCTGGGTCTGTGAGTGAGTCAGAATTTCAGAGTAAAAGTATTGACTGACAGGAAGTGTCCTGTCTAATTAGCTGCTCAATTAAACACACCTGTGTGTGCTACCAACCTGCACCGTTCACTGTCCTCACTGGCTTAACGCGGTAAAGGCCTGCTGGGGCAGAAACATACTGATAAGTGTGTTTTTTAGCATTTCACTGTTCATTTTTTCAATATATTTTGCTTCCACAAAAGGAAATGAGAGGACTTACATTTGGCAAAGAGAGATGGTGTTTTTTTTTTGCCAACTTTATCTTCCTAACTCACCACCCACTCCAGGATTAATGCCATTACACCAACTCTGTGGAGAAATATCATCATGTCTGTTCAAAAACGTGACACTGACAGACTGGATAGAAGAGCTCCAGACAAACCTGACCCGGAGCTTCGGACTGATTGAGATTTCTTTATGTGCCCACCGTGGCTACATGGTTACGGTTTTTACGCCGTATTAATTAGAGCGAGGCCAAACTGTCAGGGGTTTACCACCATAATGATGAATGAAACATGGATCTGCTGTCACTGCCAAACCAGAATTGACTCATGTTTGGCTCTGACCTAGATAAGCTTGGTGTTGTGTGTTTTAAATTTTCTGTCTGAAGCATTTTACATTAATATATAGTTTAGTGCTAGAACGTGTAGTTTTTAGGGGGGGATTTTCATTTTACAGGTCCACTAGGTGATAATTATCAAGTAACCTATTTGAAATTTCTTTGGAATTACCCCAATATTTACCTAAAAAATGATCAAAAATGACTTTATTATTAACATTATTTAATAATTATATGCTAAAATAGCATATAATGGTTAAAATAGGGCCCTTAGGCTTCATCGGAGGTGGAAAACTAATAGAAGACACTTCTGATCAGGCACAAATCTCACTGTTGTGGGACTTATTGTCTACACAAATGTAAGTTAATAGCTAATGTCATGATTCAGGGAGTTTTTGAAGAAATTTCAAAGAAGTTATTTGCTTATTATCATCTATTTACCAGCAGAAATAAAGCATACAAATTAACTTTGTTTTCTTTTCCTGGAAATATATTAAATAAATTACCAGCTATTGGGAAATAGCGGAATATAATTATTAAATAATGTTAATAATAAAGTAATTATTGATGAATTTTGAGGTAAATATTGGGGTAATTTGGCAGAAAATTCTAAGAAATTTCAAATAGGTTCCTTGTTCATTATCACTTTTTAATTGAAATGAAATAAAAACTCCAATCAAGAGTCAATAGAAGTACGGGTGCTCGTGAATGTGTTTTAAAAACCTCCTTCTTAATTCCTGATTTAATTTATTCCTTTTTTTTTTATTAGCTTGAATTGGCAGAAAGTGTCAAAAGAAAAAGACTTGTATTTCTAAAGTGGGGCTTTGTTGAGAAGAAAGAAAAGCTTTATAAGTGAAGTTCTTTTGTAACTAGATTAGCAGAATCCCTGTCTGCCTTAATACTATGCCTCCACAGCCTTTAATTAGAAAATATAATTAAGAGAGCTCAACTTCCTGACTTGTTATTCTCTCTTTAAATGACGTATGATAGAATAATTATGTTTTTATTGTTATATATCAGGGATATCTCACTCTGATATCAGTACATCAGATAATTATTGTTGTCCACGTAATGACGGACATTGCTTTTTGACCCCATATATTTAGCACATTTATTATTCATTTATTTAATTGTTCAGTTATGTTTTTGTAAATTGCTCTAATGGAGTTTCAGAGTTGCATCCACCCATCCATTATCTGCAGCTGCTGCTAACATTAGAACATGAGTAAATAATATGTTTCAGACAGGAACCCATGAACCAGTCTGTAGTTAAAACAATAATTTAGATATTAAACTTAAAACGTCACATTATGTGCTTTGGCCTATTATGCGTCTCGTGCCAGTGGAGCTTAATGAACTTTGAGCTGATGGGGGACACATTCACATAAAGCTCCTGTGGTGCAGCATTGACATAATGGGAATCTACCCCGAGGTCAAAAGTCTAGTGAAGTAATGGTATTTATTTCTTAATGAATTATCAATTAATTAGTAAATTATTGCGTCTCCTCGGGCCGCTTTGCACTGATTGGCTGACCTAGTATTCAGTCTGCTGATCTTTAAAGCAGCTGGAAGAAGATGAGATTGCTGGTATCCGACTGAGAAATGTTGATTTTCTGTTAGTCAAGGTTGGATGTTTTATATGTCTTTATTCCCATCGCTGCTATTTACTACTACTACGCTGCTAAAAGGTCTATTTTGTGAATGAAACTGACAAAAGCTCAATTCAAGACACTTCAAAATGTACAAAACGGGTGTTTAGTCTCAATAACTTTCCTTATAAATCTATTTTTTCCTGTCTGATTTCTCCAATACTCCCGCGTCACCGTTGCCTAATATATTATTAACACTCTAATTAGCAAAAAGCTGCTAAATATACACATTAGACCTCGGGAGAGGAGGCTGATAAGTTCACTCTGGATACTCTTGAGATCAATTCTGTAGCAGAAGTTGGAAGCAGCGCTGTGGGTTTGGCTGGGGTCTCACTCTATGTGTGTGTGTGTGTGTGTGTACACCATCTGTAAGTGAACAGCGTGTGGTTTCACAGTGACAAGCCCGGGTGAGAGTCAGATGTGGTTCAGTAGCTGCTAACCCGGCGGCCATCTTTGAAGAAGATAATGTCAGTTCTTTAAAAAAGTTGATTTGGACGAAGAGGACGTTCAGTATAACCTAATTAGCTCAATAGTTTAACTGCTTTAAAAACTGATTTGAAGACACCAAATGAACTTTTTCTCTCCCTTTCTCGCAGTGTGTGTGTGTGTGAAAGAGAGAGTGATTATCCTCCTTTCCCTTTTCCTTCTCGTCCTCCGCCTCTCACCTCTGTTTCTTTTGAAGAGGAAACAACAATGGCACCATTAAGTGTCTGAGGGGGCCTTTGATGTGAATGGACCCTAAATGGTCCTTTCAACAGCCAGTCAGGGGAGGGAGGGGACGGGGGGACGGGGGAAGGGGGACGGGGGACGGGGGACGCAGAGGGGAGTCAAGTAAGGTTGCTTCAATGCAGTACATCCAACTGGTTAGTTAGTCCCTGTCCGGACCTGTATTAACATGTGTAACATGTGTCCGATCACCAAGTGGACAGCTCAGATGTGAACGCACGTCAAGACGCATTGACATCCGATTGTTCAGACCACATTCAGAGGTGGTCTGGGCCACATGTGACCACATTCTTTCAGCAGTGTGTACGCAAATTCGTCCTGGACACATTGAGCAACGCCTATAGGCCCTGTTCAGACCTGGTGTTAACATGCGTCCTCAGTGAGTGGACAGCTTTAAGTACGTCTGTTCACACCTGGCATCAGACTGCGTCTCCGCATGCGTCCTGAGTGACCACATGTGATCCGATCTCACTTCCCTTTCGAAGAACATGGAGGGGAATGATTCCAATGAAGCTTGGCAGCAATGTAAAATCAGATTTGCTGTAACACATACTACTTCTATTCTAACGATATCATTAATATCTGCTCTATATTGTAATTTTTACAATACTTCTATACTTGCAAAGCAATCGTCTGACATCATCCTAACTTCCCTCCCGCCCTTTGTCTCCCCATTAAGTATCATTTCCCTGGTGCAGATCCATCTCCTGCATTTTATCAAAACCATGTCAAACTTGCCCCCAAGTCACCCGCCAACACGCAAAGAGCTCTCAATAAAAACCGAGTAAGCTGTCAATCATTCAGCTGCACAGCCCCATCAAATGGCAGACAGAATTACAGAATACAGGGATGTATATTATATTTTTGGAGCACACTGAATGGGATTTAGGGTTTGGAGCATCCAACAGGGAGCTTCATCAGCCAGAGATGTAAAACCCCATGTTGGTCAAATCTGGGTATTTTTTCCCTCCATTGTCTGCGCCTCAGAAGAACAATACACTGCAGGTGGCAGACTGGGAGGCGATGGGACCTCATGAGAGATATCTCTACTGCAAACGCTGCATCATGCAGAGAAGGAAAGCATAAAAAAACGAGATGAAACATCTGAATTGCCAAGACAACAACTCCTGCAAACACTAACGTTAAGTCAAGATTGTGGTTAAGGTGAATAAAAAACAGGTCTGTAACCTCCTGCATGACAGCCAGACGTGCTTCACGCCCATCCACCACCCTGACCTTCACACTTGCTCGCCTTGCAACATGGGGGCATGCTACTTCCTGCATTGGCACTGTACATCGACAGTGGACCGGATAGCTTCTGAGCCCCTCCCACTCAGCATAAGTGAGGGTAATGGATGGCTGGCCTTATCATGTTGGATAAAAGCTCTGGATTCAACATGGGAATACATAAAGTTGGATCAAAATGGAGCCAAAGCAGGATCGAAAATCAGGAATTGGGATCATGCCACACAGAAAATCTGTCTTTGACTTGAACAACGAAGTTGTCACCGTATTCGCCACCCTGCAGCTCCACAAAAACAACTACCGTCATGCTGACCCAGGCCTTTTTTTCCCAGAAAATAACCCAGAAATGAATATATAGTGTTGTTTTTCACTTATGGTGATGATTTGTATCACTGGGTGTGAATGAGAAGGGACCTGGAATAAGAAAAAAAAAGTAGGCGGATGATAAGAAATGAAGAAAAAAAGAGGAAAGAAAGAGGAAGGAAGATAGAGAGAGGGAAAAAATCATAATACAAGGAGGGCAGGAAGAAGGAGAGAGAAACTGTCATATCTCTGCTGTAATAGGGGAAAGGGAGCCTTTGCTGATTGGAGTTGCCATGGCAATGGTTGGCACCTAGTGTATGTGTGTGTCTGTGCATGGTTGTGTTTGTGTGTGCAGGGTTTTTTGTGTGTATGAATGTGCTTGTGAGCATCTGGAAATGTTTGTTAGTGTGTACATGTGTGTGAGTGTGGAGGTGGGGGTTTGAATGGGGGATCTTGTTGGGGGATTATCAGTGTTGTCAAAGGCAAATGAGGAAGGGGACCAGAGAGGCACAACAAAGCGCCACTAGCCTGCTCTGTGGATGGCAAACACACAACCAGGAGACACACACACAGATGAGAGTGCGAGATGTCGATCTTTTACATCGATGCAACGGCAACACTGTTCTCTACTTTCAACGCAGCTACGCTACGACGAACTGATTGAATTTGGGAGGATAGAAAAAGAGGCAGAGAAAGACGGGAGCCAGAAGGCTTGGACGTCCACGTGTGAGAATAAATGTTTGTCCAAATCTTCAGACAGCGACAGTTCTTCCTGCCAGAGAGCCTAGCTGACATTAGCCAAGTTAGAGAGAACTTAACATGCAGTGAGCTGTGGAAATATACAGGAAATTACTCTCTGGTATCGGAACACAAAGAACACAAATGAAGGTGGGCTGTCAATGCAACTTTTTGACACGCAAAACATACAAAATGTGGCCCATATTGAATGTATTTGTGTATCTGACACACACAGCCCACACTCCGCTCCAGCAGGTAATGACTACAGCCAGACTCATTATTTTCAATCCCAGGTTTCAGGGTGGTTACCACCAAAAGGTCACGACAATAGCCTCTAATTGTTTTCAGGGGGTCACAAACCTGTTTGTCGAAACGTCTAAGCCAGCACCTCGCGTGTCATGCTCATTATTAATAATGGCCATAGTGCTGCGGCGGCGTCTCGCTCTCCTGCTCCGGGTCAATGTGCTTTCAATTCGAGCAAGTCAAACTTCAAAAACTGGAGATGGTTTGGAAGCGGGCTGGAAGCCATGCTGCTAAAACCCACACAGTAACAGAATGATGGATGTGTTGAGTCAATTGGCCAGACTATGTCTTGGACTGTACATTTGCAGTGTCTCTAATAGGATTAATATTTGACATTCAGTTTTCTTGGAGTTATGGATGTGTTTCTGCGATGAACTTCCCACAGTATGTCAACAGTGTGGGCAGGAAGCACTGTTTTGTTTGATTTTCTATTGACAAACTTTTAATTTTTGGTGTTCAACTTTTTTAGTCTTTTCACTTTGGTGGCTGCTCATGCTAACGACCCAGCTTTTCCATTTAACAGAAAATGCATCACTTGATGTGTGCCAAAAGGCTTCCATGGAAATAGCCACTAGACACTGGGTATTAAGAAGGCTATAGGCTGAGCCACTAATCTGTGATAGGCAGGTGCATAATGAACATGTATTTATAGGCAAGGCAAAGCAGGTTTATTTAGAAAGGACGTGTTCCACACAGAGTGCTTTTTATAAAGCATACCAGACATTAATTAAAAAAACGCAACACGAGACGTTAAGACGCAAAAAAATATATTAAAGAAGAAATTGAAATGATAAAAAAAGAGAAGGAGTAAGTAGGAATGGGTTCAGCACAAGATGGATCATTTTGAGTAATGCAGTCAAAGGCATTGGAGAGCATAATCATTTTTTAACATGTATTTAATGGTATTCATATTTGGACAAATCGGTTATGTAACTTGGAAGTTTGTTCCATTTAATTTGGCCAAATGGAAGCACATAAAGGTTGAATACAAGAGGACCAAGGATGGAGCCTTGTGGAACTCCACATGTCATGTAATTTGGAAGTTTGTTCCAGTTCTGTGGAGCATAATAACAAAATGCTAAACCTTTATGTTCAATTTGGACTCTGGGAACTGTTAGCAGAGTGCTAGCTGGCTGGAGAAGTGCCTTAAAGTGATTTGTTCAATGCGCTTCAGTAAAATTGGGTGTCATCTGCATAATAATAGATTTTCTTTTTGGCCAAATGGATGTATGTAAAGATGAAATATGAGAGGATCAAGGATGAAGCCTTGTGGAACTCCACACGCCATATTTGTTTGGATACATGATTGCTCAATAAGACAGAGTGGTTCTTGTCTCAGATGTATAGGAATTAATTACTTGTTTCTGATTATAAAAATAATTGTTTAGTTGCAACAACATTCCCATTATTTTTCTTATGGGGCTATGGTTTGCAATCACAGATGCATCTCAACGTTGTTATATAAGTAGACTGCCAAGCCTTTTGCTGCTGTGACACCAAGACAAATCCCTACATAGCTGTTGTAGGCCTACTTAGTATCTGATTGTGATTACAAGGTTTTTAATACCCACGCTATGAAGGAATAAATGACAACAGCAGACCTGTCATTACAACAGGCCAGTTTCAGTTTACACTCGGAATTCCTGCTGAGTAAACACAACAATCTGCCTGAGCCTGTTGTCATTTCACTTCCACTTCAAATCCTCCGCCGCTGTGGGAAAGGGCTCCAGTTCATAAATCATTCACTTGTTATTCTGCAACCCAGATATGGAAGAGACGAATGCATCGCAGTCTACAGCCTCCTATCCCACATTATATCCGTCTATTCTGCTCTGTGATAGAAAACCCCGGGTGCAAGTTCCCGACTTAGTAAATGTCAATCTCTCGGAGGTTTGTGAAGAGACTTGCTTCCATGCGGCCACAAAAGGCTTTTTTTTTTATGACAGCTTCAGTACCATGATAATTAGGCAGAGGTTGGAGAGGCAGGCTAAAACTGGGATGCCATTTGCAGCGTTTGCATGTGTGTGTGAGTGCGGGGATGGTAACTGAGCTGATCCACAGTACACAATGGACTGGCAGCTGCTGTAAACGATAGCAAGGTCATCACTACTGCAGCCGCTTGATCAGGACTGAGTGTGTGAGAGTGTGTGTGTGTGTGATGGAGAGTCTGGAGAGAGAGAGAGAGAGGAGAGAGTTGGCAAGTGTGTGTGAGAGAGTGCGGCTACATTTCCATCCATTTGTGAAAGAGGACTTGCCTAACTTTCCGAATAAAATGCAAATTAAGTGCATTTCCATCAACTTTATTAGAGCGTATAAAATATCTTAAGCAGAATGTATGGTAGGTGTCTCGGGTTGATGGCAGTAATGCACAGTTAGATTTAGCTGTCTGAAAAGAAGTCGGATAAAGCAAAACAAAACTATACAGAGAGAAATGGATCAAGGCAGAGAGGTTGAATTGCTTTTCATGTTGCCATATTGTACTTCGTGTTCTCTGGAGACTGTTATGAGAATATCCGGGATCACAGCCAAAACCGCTCATCAGTCATGTTACTTGTCTGTTCGTTGTCCATTTAAAGCATAAACAGTGACAAAAAAGCAAGCTGGAAGCAAGCATAAAATCTTTTTTTATGGGGTCAGATTTTCCCTTTCCATTACAGTTTTTTTAATGTGACACTTCATGATGTGCAAAAAAAAAAATACTCTGGCTAGTGTGCGAGTGGGGTGTGAAACAGAGAAAATAGTGTGCATAAACAGAGGAACAGGCTGTACCTGTGAGCTGCTACTTCTGACAGATAGTGAAGTTGCTGTTATTCAGGTGTTTTTCCTCAGTGATGGAGACTCTGACCTCCCCCGAAGTCGACTCCTAAATCAGTTGTTTTCTTCCTGAATAAGAAATGCAGACAAACCGAACCTCAGAGCAGCTCATAGCATTCGGTTTACAAAGATGAACTGGCAATTTAACGGCCTTGCACACACAAGTACAGGTGTTTTCACTTATCCTGGCTGATTAGACGTCAGCTCAGGGTGAGTTCTGGGTGGAGAGATGCTGCCAATTATGTGAGGTCACCAAATGGTCACCAAAAAGAAAGATCAAGGTGTGTCCTAATGATTAGTTAGTAATAGCCAATACAGTCTAAAAAGAGGTCTAATCAGGCAAGATAAGTTAGAACGCCGGAACACAGGTGTGTAAAGAGCATCAAACACCACCTCCAGTGGTTTAAAGGTGTCAAATTTGAAATTCAGAGCTTTAATATAGCAGCAAACAGCTATTAGCTGTGTAAAGATATAGAGGAGTAATGTCTACCTGAGCAGAGATTGAAGTTGCTGGGCCGGAGTCTCTCTGTTGCCACCGTTTTGCACTGCTCTTATACCGTGGTTCGGCTGATAACACCGCCCTGAACCACGGCAGTCAATTGTTCGTTTCATTGCAACATCAGCGTTCAGTAGCAGAGCTACGCTTCCGCCATTTTGGACTGAAAGCGACTACCGGACGCCAGTAAAACGTCTGCCTACAAAGTGCCGTACAAAAGTAAAACTAAATTATTTCTCTTATATTGTCATATTCTACTGAAATGGCCTGTCTTGAACAATAAAAATATTATAAATATATTAAGCGTTTTCAGTCCAAAATGGCGGCAGTCCAAAAAACACCCTAGTTTGGTCTCTAGGCTTCTACACTCTTTGCCGTTAGCTGCTATCCGCTGGCCCAGCCGTCACCATGTTGAGAGCCATGCGGAGGCAATAGATATGCTCCGAATTCTGTATTAAGCACCTTTAACTTCTCACCTTGCTGCAGTGATGTAGAAGAGTACTCCAGGGTGTGGCAGTACACAGTGACATCATCGTTGGGTGTGGTTTTCTATCCATCTAATGTATTTACACGTCTTGAACATGATCATTTCCAGACACAGCTCTGTTTAATTTTTCATCATCCTCTTTGTAATGGATTTAATGAGCTCTGGAATGTAAGTGACAAATATAGGAGATGGGATATGGCGGCAAAGCACCAAACAATTTGGCGCTAAAGCAACATGAAGACTAAAAATTCCAGCATGTAAACAGAGAAGCCGGGTATTGAAAATGTCACATTAGCTATATTTATTAAAAATCTTCCCGCCATGCCTCACTGTGCTCTAGATTTCCTTCTGGTGCGATAAGTTTTTTAATGAATTGGCCCGCATCCAGCAGCACAATATTACCCCAACAAAAGCAGCCTTTGCACGCCACTAAATATCTGATGGGCTCTGCCGATTTCTCTGCTGATGTGCGGCGCTAAATACGGAGATGCCATTAGTGTGGGCCAGGCAGTCCCAAGCCATTATCTTAGCAACGCCATCTTGACATAAACATTTTGGAGGCAATTAAAGATTAGACATGTGTGTGTGTGTGTGTGCGCGTGCAAAGCTGTCAAAGAGCAATTACGGTGACAATGTCCTCAATGTGATTCCGGACGGCTCATTTTCATATCAGAGGAGACCGTGATGTTTCACGATTTGATTAATGTGTTTTCACAAGGACGCGTGCGGTGCGCGGGGGGACGCATTTGCAGAAACCCACGCACCAAGCTGAAATCACACTACACATGGAGATGAGATGGGTGCGAGGCAGTAAATGGCTCTTAATTGATGCACTACATCCTTTGTTTCATTATTTACAGGCTCGCCTCATTATTCTAACATTCCCAAGTCTAAGTACTCCACAGAGCTGCTTCCATGATATAAACAAATACAAACAGGAGCCCAGAATAGCAAATGGTCCAACTTCATCATTATGGGGAAGACGTGGTTGTGTGTGTGTGGGAAGTGGGGTTAACATTACTTTTTACAAGTGTGACAGAATGTGAAGACAGTCGGTTCCAAAGTTCGGCTTGAATGTAATTGAAAAAGGGTGTGCTTTTATACATGAATGTGTGTGTGGAAATATGTATACACATTATTTTCCGTTAGATTTAGCTAGTTATATTTATAAATTCCCGCTGTGGTCATAGCCCCTGAATGTGACTGAGCAGCCTTACATCATCATCAAATTGAAATGCAATGCAAGCTCCATTTTTGGCGTTAAAAAAACTTGAACAAAAGGTTAAAAAGAGAGGAAAAATATGTGTTTCATATTTAGCTGGTTTACGACTTGGACAGGTATTAAGACACCGCTATTCTCTATACCGTTACTTTAAAATGAAAGGTGTTAATATGTCTCATAACGCTAATAATAACCTAGAATCTGCTTTAATTTCCTGCCAGCAGAAATTTAATACGAAGAGGCGTAGATTTTTCCAAATGATGTAAATGTCATTTTTGGAAGGAAAAAAACTTGTAAAAATACAATTAAATTCAAATTTCAAAAATGTGTTTCCATTTGTACTGTATGTGTGATCACATCTGGGTGTGAGTGAGATCACATTATTCTGACGAGAGTGTGTGTGTGTGTGTGTGTGACATGCCAGGCCTTAATTGAAAGAGGGTGCTGTGCCAGACTAGCCATTATGGGGCTGAATCTTGATCTAATCCGCAGAGTTAGTGGCCTTAAATAGATAATGCTCCCGTACTGGGGTCCAGTCACTGGGGAGGCTGAACATACAGCCCATGTGTGTGTGTGTGAGAAGGAGTGTGTGTGTGCGTGTGTGTGTACACGTACAGGAGTAGACAGCTGAAACCGAGCCAAAGGCAGAACGGCATGCCTGTAGCATGAGCAGCAAACTTTCCAGAGTAACTGAGACCCCCGGCTGGTCTCTACAGAGCGGTGTAACTTTAACGCCGCTACGCTCCACTAACACGAGCTGACACTCCAAGAGGAGGAGGAAAAGGCCTGTGTAGGACCTGAGGAAGATGAAAATAGAGATAGTGATGGAGGAAAGGGGAGCGGGACGGACAGATTGACAGCCAAACAGACTGAGAAACACCGCGGCAGACAGATGAAAACAAAACAAGTGTGAGAAATGCCAAAAAAAATCAAATGTAGGGAAAAATAGTACCTGCCAGAGAAAACAGAGCGGAAGAAACCCCAGTGTACTCCAAATTGCAGAGCCGGGGCATTAGAGTAGCTTGTCAATCACGACCCCCCTCGACACGCAGGGAGCAGGTGAGCCGAGGTTTAACTGATACACACACCGACGAGTCAATTACAGGCCGCCGAGGCAGAATGTCACGGCCGCCCGGACACTAAACCGACGGCTTAACCTCCTCACACTGCATCAATATGCCTCACCGGAGAGGCAAGCAGGAGGAGGAAGAGGAGGAGGAGGAGGAGGGCCAGGATGCTGCTGCTGGAGAGTGCATGCAACAGTCAAATATGCATGTGTTCTTGTAGTTTTAAATTCATAATAGTGGAAACTTATAGGAAAAATTGATTTAGTTTCAACCCAGGCTTTATTCTCCCCAGTGTATGCCAACATACTGTAGCTATCAGGTTGGCATCCAAATTTCATCACTTACTTCACTGCAAAAGTTGACGTAGTCGCTGCAAGATGCTGGGAATGCACACACACCATGTCGCTGGCAAGAAGCAATTAAAACTTGTCCTCTAAATAGTCCCACTGCAGTGGAACCTGGCTGATACTCGTGTATGCTGGCATTACTAGTTCGACTCATACACTGTATATAAGAAGTGGATGTAGTTACCGTGACGTCACCCATTTGGTTTGGGGACTGACATTTTGAAGCCAATCTTGGTTTTTGGTTGGCGCCATCTTGGTTTTTTTTTTGCAACCAGAAGTGACACAAGAGGGTGTAGCTAAAAGTTAGTGCAACCGAATGCTGAATAAGACATTTTGAGGTGTCCAAAAAGGTTATAATTAACTTTCATAAACTGAAAACACACTGTGAAAGGGTTAAAGGTCTAACACGAAAACACGCACAACTCCCAGACCGGACAACGCTGTGGTAGCGACCTGTCAATCACAAGGCAGCCACGCCCTAAAGCATCCCCTGTTTTATGGTCTATTTGACTCTAAATGGGACCATAATTTACGAAATGAACATCATGCTGTATTGAAGAAGACTTGAAACTAGCGATTGAGACCATAAACTCATGTTTACAATGTCTACTGAGGTAATTAATCAAGTGAGAAGTAGGCTCATTTTCTCATAGACTTCTATACAATCAGACTCCTTTTTGCAACCAGAGTGCAACCAATTGAAAGAGTGCAAGTTTACTTCCGCAATGGCTTCGCTTTTCAGACCTGGAGTTGCCCACTGGTTCAACTTACTGGCAAGTAGACCAATCAAGACTGATGGTGCGTTCAATGAAAGCTCTGTTAATAGTAACAACCAAACTGAAAAACAAAACACACAAGAGTAAACAGCATCAATTCTACTGACAGAGTAAGATATCACTAATATTCACACCAATACAATTACACTGAGGAATATAATGCGGATGCTTTTCTAAGCAATGAAAATAAATCCCATTGTCCTACCTTTTCCGAAATGGCCCGACAGCTGTCATTAGCGCTGACATTACGTTCAACGACATTGACACGGAACCTAATCTGGGGTTTTGCAGAATCGTCCGATATCAGTGTTTTGTTTGGCGAGTGGCTCGTCTGGGATATTATTATGAGGCCTGCAGCAGCAGCAAGTTGAGAGGAAGTGTGAGCCGAAGTGTTATCAAAGTGACCCTGAACAGCTGCTTCCAAGTATGTGTCTTCATTGTGTTTTAAGAGTTGTCCCTGCCCTTGCTAACTCCGTCCATGTCCTTTTTTAACCAAATTCTACCGTTTTTAATCTCAGAATGTTATATGCATTGTAGGTTGTAGTCCATAGTTAATTTAAAGGAATACTTCACCCCCAAAATGACCATTTGTACATGAATTACTCACCCTGTTTTACCTTGAATTCTTGAAGAATATGTTGTTTTTCTCG
Source organism: Sebastiscus tertius (assembly GCA_916701665.1). Lineage (NCBI taxonomy): Eukaryota > Metazoa > Chordata > Actinopteri > Perciformes > Sebastidae > Sebastiscus > Sebastiscus tertius. The sequence goes on from CAKAOH010001670.1 coordinate 22,998, forward strand.
CATGCCTCCACTGTGAACGGAGAATCCAAAGAAACAGAGAAAAGTCTTGATGAATTGAAGTGAATGGGGTCAGCGTTTAACAACAGCAAAACTATATGAAAACATTGGTTTACAAACAACTCTTGCATTATAATCCAAGTCTCAATTATCCAGTCGTATTCTCACTACTTCCTTTCACCAGGAATAGGCTAAAACAGCCTGGGCAAGCATGAAACGGTAGTGGCGGAAGCGTCTTAAATAGTCAGGTTTTAGGTCATTCTGGGGGTGAAGTGTTCCTTTAAGATCAGTGTGCATAAAGGGCTCCAGAAGTCAACCACAGAGCTCCTCAAACACTCGCCAATTTCACAGCGGGACAGCCCTGAGCCCTCGTGGACTTAGCGGGAGCACGTGTTAAAATCAGTCCATAAGGGGGGACATTTGAACTGGGCCATGTAGTTCATGCTTTTGTTATGATTCATATAGAAATACAGGAATTCAACTGGTTGGTCTCCAGCATCAGATAAGATCTGTAACATCTGCTGCATCTATACGTTCAAAGAAAAAGCGGCATGTCCACGCACACGTCCTACTGTCAATTGTGCTTAACTGACTCACATATCTGCTGTCATTCTGCTACGAATCAACACGCATTAGAAGATGGTATCTATAGGGGGCTGTTTGCTCACTTTGCGCTCCGCTCAAGAGGAGGAATAGGAAGTGACTGACCCTCACGGACATCCAGAGGCCTTCACCCCTCCAGGGCGTCCCTATATATGTGTGTGTGTGGCGTCTTTCATGAGTCAGTTATCAAGTCAAGGCGGCCCCGGGGCCTTCGTGTGGCCAGACCCTCACCTCTAATAGTATGGAGTCCATATGACTGCCCCACTGACAATGGGGACTCTATTCTGCTTTAATGCTTGAAAACGGTTTGTGCATGTATGTGTGTGTGTGTGTGTGTGTTGCTGGGAATTAAGCACAGGGAATCCCCGGCTCAGCTCTCTCTCCCCTCCCTCCCCCTGTCCTTCTCCCTCTGAAGTGGGGTGGGCTGAGATAAGGCGTGTTATAAAAACACACTCTCTCAGAGGGTGGTCAGAGCGAGCAGGTCACACATCTCTGATGTTTACAGGGGGGAAATCCACGATGGGAGCGGGTACAAGGAGACGGAACAAGCGTGTGTGGTTTTATTTACTGAACTCTATCTGGCGTTTGTTAGGGAAAGATTGTGGATCAGTCGAGGCGACGGTACACTGGGAGTGCGAGGCCGTGCCAGGGAATGTGCATATGAATCAGGGAAGAGGTCACACGAGTACATCAGGGGTAACAAGGCCCCCTGTAGGACAAAGTCAGAACTGGCATAGGTGCACAAATAATACAAAAATGTAATGGTTTAAATGAAACATGCATGTTTTATCTAAAGAGTTTTCATCAAAGCAACTTGTGCAAGAGATTGGCAGCGTGTGTGTATGTGTGTCAGTCTCATTTCCTCCCTATCATAGAGCTTATCTGTGGACTGCAAAGAATTAGGGGGTGACAGAATGGAAAGAGGAGACGGAGGAGTGTGGCGGAGGGAAACAGAGAGACGGACGGAGGGATGGAAAGTCAAGCCGCGGAGTGAGAAGGGCAGGCAGTTGGGAACTCGCGTTTGAGTCGTGGCAGCGCGACTGTTATGTCTAGAACGGAGGCATAATGAAGGGGAATGACTCAGTGAAACTCCCTATTGTGGCTTTTTTCTTTGTGCGTTATGACACGACTCTGCAGAAGAAGCTCTAAACTGTCGCAGCAAAAACAATTATACAAAAAAATATGTTTTTTTTTTGCTCATCCACCGGAAACTCTTTCCTGCAATAAAAAAAAAAAGCATCAAAAAGAAAACTTCTCCGTGTGTTTTTGCTCCTTATCTCCCTCCGGCTGCAGCTCTGTGAAGAATCTCAAGAAAATGAGCTCGAAAGAAGGAATCCAGATGCACAAACTGGTCAAAAAAATGCACATGTGTGAGGAGGCTGGAATAAGAGAAGTTTGTCTTCTCTGCTTCTCAATTAGCCACTAATTGCCTCGCCTTAACGAGCAGGACATTTCTTAGCACTAATGAAGCTGGTGGCAGGCGCAGAGTGTGTGTATGTGTGTGTGTGTGTGTGTGTGTGTGTCGCTCCCAGCTACAGCGCGAGGTGTGTGTGTTTTTGAAAGATAGAAAGCCCAGAGACAGAGCGGAGATCTAATGGAGTCGGGTCCGTAGCTCATTTCCAGCGAGCTGCTTGGCATTCTCTGGAAGGAATGCGTGGATGGATTACACTGCTGGCTGCTACAGCGACTTTCCAATGAGGCTCCACTTTGTCTTCACCCTTATCTAATCCACGCTGGAATGACCGTCTCTGCAAAATGAAAATGAGGCCGGAAATCAAATGACCTGCCTGTTTGTTACAGCTGCACGACATGTGATTTGTGGAATTAAAACTCCACTTGGAACAAAAGTGCGAGAAAGTGTGATTTGCAGTTGAATACATGAGCAGATGAGGACTGAAGTTTTGTAAACATGGAGGACATTAAAGGGTCACTCCACTGATTTTACTTGTCAATGTCTATTTTTGTTACGAACCAGGAACCTCCCAGGCAAGGAGTTACTAAAAGAAGATGCTACCAAGTTGCATTATTGCTGCACAATTTTCACAATTCTCTTTTGAATCTCTCTCACAAATCCCCCAACTTCATAGAAGCTTAATATTAAATCACTGGAGTCTCAAATGTTAAAGGAATAGTTCAACATTTTTGGGAAATACACTTATTTGCTTTCTTACAGAAAGTTAGATGAGAAGATCTATGACACTCTCATATCTGTATGGTAAATATGAAGCTACAGTCGATTAGCTTAGCTCCAGGAGGTGACTGCCCCCGGCCAAGAAATAGTCCACCACATAACTCCCTAAAAACCACAACTGGTTATTTTTACACCAAACAATATACAATGTGTTAATACTAGAGCTTTACAGGTGCTAGTAGGCAGATTTAGTTACCTTAAGACAGAGCCAGGCTAGCTGTCTTTCTACTAAGCTAAGCTAACCGGCTAATTGCAAGTAGCTTTATATTTATTGTACAGATATATGACTGGTATCAATCTTCTCATATAACTCTCTGCAACAAAGTGTTTTTAAAAAATGTCGAACTGTTCCTTTAAGAACAGGCCAAACAAAATTGTACCTTCCTCGATAATGTTTGTTTTAACATGCTTGTAGATCGAAGGGGGCAAGTTAGATGAGAACATTTATACCACTCTCATATCTGTGAGTGGTATCAATCTTCTCATCTAACTCTCTGCAACAAAGTGAAAGTGTTTTTTAAAAATGTCGAACTGTTCCTTTAAGATTAAATTCTGAGTGTCACCTGGCCAAACAAAACGTCACCTTCCTTGCTAATGTTTGTCTTAACATCCTCGTGGACCAAACAGTGTCTTGACCTTTGACCTTTTGACCCATTAGTGCAATTTTTAAAACCACCACAACACTCAAAATGTTGTAGTAGCCCAAATCTCACTGCACACCAGGTTATGTTTTTTTACGAGTTATGAGAAGACAATATATCACACACCGTTTTCAAGCTCAAACGGAAACTAAGCAGTCTCTAATTCCTCTCGGAACCTGGCACGGCTCGATGTTAGCCGAGCTAACAGGGACACACGACATATTACCCCATCCTTTCCCTGCCGTTCACAGCAACCCAACACCCCTGACACAAGCTCACCCCCAGCACCCGTCACTGCCAAGCAAAACACCTGGCATCTGTATGAGAAGGGCGCCAATTTCACAGTGACTGCCAGGCGGTCAGCTGAGCCGCTGCCACACACACACTGGTAAGCGTGTGTGTGTTAGGGGGCAACAGCACTGCTTCGGATGTGCTGCTGTGTGTCTGTAAAGTGTGTGAGCGGAGAGCAGGTGTGTGTATGTGAGAGACAGGAGAAGAAGAACTTAAGGATATGAGTGTGTGTGCATGACAGACAGCTCAGTCTGGACACAAAACCACAGCCTGGCAGTACATTTGGAGTTAAATACTCACATGCACGACCACGCTGCTGTGTTAACTCGCATGCCGATTTGTGCTGTATGCATGTCAAGTGTTGGACAAAGTGCCTACATATAATTTTATATGGTTTCAGTGTCTCCCTGACATTGATGCATTTCCCCGTTGCGTGCTTCCATTCCTTGGCTGAAGGTTTGTGTGTGTCAGAGGCCAGGGCTGGTGCTGAAAGCCTGATGGATGGGGTCCAGGGGTCACGGACTTCAGCTGTTGCTGGCCACATCGCAACCCAGTGAACCACGCCGCTGCTAGCCTCGGGTTAGCACCGGAGTGCACAGCGCTTTTTTGGTGTTTTTCATTGTCGGAGCGGCAGGGTCCGGGGAGATGTGTAAAGAGAGGGTTTCGGAGGATGCCGACGGGGGTGTAAGTGGGTCCAGAGGCGGGAATCTGACCGGTCTGATCCTCCTCACAGCACAGGAAGTAAACAAACAATGCAGCCCTCTCGATTCAGGTGGGAGCCCGCGGGGAAGAGGCAGACAAACTGGTCTCATGCTCATGTTGCAACCACTGGTTTAAAAAAGATGTTTTTGAACCCACAAGAGCTCACCACACTGAGCTGAATGTAACGCAGATGGCATTCCAGCTGCCCATATAATTCTTTGTACCAGCGCTGTAGCAAAGAACAAAGAGACTTTATTTGATTTTAACAGAACACGAAGGTGGCTCAGTGCCCCAAAAAAAGAAGAAAAATCCTGCTTTTTCCCCATAATGGGATACATGAACCTTTCATTGTTACCACGACGATGTCATCAGCTCTGAAAAAGGGGGCTGCTGTGCCAGGAGCGGCGGCCACGTTGCCATGGAGACACTTGGTGTAAAAGATGGTGGTTGGTGGCTTGGCCGTGGTGTGTGGGCAAACGGGAGAAAGCCAGCGAGCCATCATTGCTTTTAGGGTAAATACGGTCTAAATTAACAGCGCCGCTTGCTGCTGCTGCTGCATCGACTCGGCACAAAGAAGAAGACATTAAGTAAGAAATGGATGTCTTAAACACAGCACAAGGTGAAACCGAGCAAGAATATTGCACAGGATATGAAATTATTTCAGCCCGAGTGTGGAAATTCAATTTCACAGCTCATGAACAATATCAAACAAACATGCTGGCTGAAAGAGCACACTCCAACTTTGAGTGATACTGTATCAAAAGGCTACACGGCAGACATAAAAGCGGATGAGGTGGGTGAAGGGCGGGCTAACGGGTAACGGTAATCCATAACTCCACCAATCTCCATATTCAGGCCGTTTAAACTGCACATTAGCCACCAGCTATTCCCATGGCCTGCCTCAGACCTAGCAGGGAGGGGGGGGGGGGGGGGGG
>CAKAOH010001670.1:28377-46761 GCA_916701665.1 Sebastiscus tertius
CCCCCCCGCCCCCCCCCCCGGCTTTCTAATGAACTGTATAATTAAATGAGAAGCTCCGCTCGGCCCGCTCCAACTACTCTCGATTCCGAGACCATGATGCCTTAACGAGGGCTGAATTGAAATGAATGGCAGCGGGTGAAGGACAGAAGGACAGCGGGCTAATGCGGTGGAATGTGCCTTTAATGAAGAGGATGAAAAGGAGAGGGGGGGGGGGGGGCGAGAGCAGTCCGAGGTCACTGTGGGCGCTCACCCGTACCTTCATTCTGCTATACGAGGGTGCAGCCCCCCCGCACACACTCTCTCCATCTACTGTATACTCCCCCCTCTATCTCTTTTTTTGGGAGCTGTGTGGGAGAGAGATAACTGCTCCAGCTCTCCACTCTTTGCCCTCCCCAGAGCACAGCTTTTGATTGACACATGCTAACAAGCTAAGGTGTTCGACAGGGGCGCCGGCAGAATAGGTAATGCTAAGAGAACATAACCGGGGAATTCTCCCACAACCCCGCGGTTCACGACAATCGACCAGGGAACAGCCTGTGCTTCTGCATTTTTTACTTTTCCAGGAAACTGCGACAAGAATGTGGGCTTATGAGGTGTCAAATTAATTCACGCAAAAGAAGTGAATTTCCAAAAAAAGAGCCCCACAGAAGGAAGTTGAAGGAGAGGCGGACGGGGGTAGAGAATAGACAAATAGCTTTTAAGGAGGGAGGTCCTTGACATCAAGCAGAGGGAGAGGAAAACCTGCTGATGTGAGGCATGAAAATGTGTCTGTCAGTGTAGCAACGGCCGTGTCCGCGTCCAGTCTGTTTATGTGTCATGTGATTGAACTAGAATCTCTTCTTAATGACCATGAACCAAAGGGGAGACACTCCCAACACACATACTGATGACATAAGACGTGTGTTGCAGCCGAGCGCTCCTGACAGTGATCTCAAAGCTTTTGTTTAATGGACGCGAAATGCAATTAATACTGGGATGCCCCTGCTGCTGTTGTTTATCGTCTTTGGCAGCAAACTGACCACAAGCACTTGGAGGAGGCTGTTTACTGCGTAGTTATTCTTTAAAGTACAGTGAATGGCCAGCTTAAGTGCTGTAAGTTGTTTTGCCCTCAGCGAGAACGAGAGAAGACGTGGTGCCCGCCGATCTACAGGAAATACTTCCATACTTGTTATTGGTGGAATTTAAAGAGGATGTCTGTGTGCTTTTTCTCTTTCCTTTAGTGTGTTATATAGTTTTGTTGTGCATGTAAAAGGTCTGTAAAGTTACAAAGCCCAAAGCCTATGCCAAAGGGAGAAGCACTGCTCCTGTACTGCCTGAAACACCTCGCTTGAAGTCCCGCCTTTTTCTTCCGTAACATGCTGATGTCACCAAGTAGCACATTTGCATAATACCTGCCTAGCGGCTAGTTTTGCACGCCCTCAAACAAAGTTAGCTAGAGCGGAGTCCGAAGAGTTTGGTTCGGTTATCCAATCACAGAGTGGGTCAGCTGACCAATCGGAGCAGACTGGGCTTTTTTTTGGGAGGGGGCCTTAAAGAGACAGGCGCTAAAATGGAGCGTTTCAGACAGAGGGTGAAAAGAGGTCTTGCAGCACAGCTGGTATGAGAAAAATAAAGTGTTTTTTTTTAACATGAAAGCATGTAAACATGTTCTAGTAGAAACCCAAAATACAAGCATGCACCTAAGAATTAGCATAATAGGTACTCTTTAATATTTTAGTCAAACCTTTTGTTGAGCGTAAAAGTTCATTCCTAACCTTGGAGACAGTTGTTGACCAAAAACCTAAACTCAAGGTCCACTTACTAGTTTTTTCTGGAGTTTTCAGCGGAATTATTTCAGTTGTAATTACTGTACATGACCAGAAAAGCAAGTAAGTGGACCTTTAGTAAAGATTTATTTTTTTGGTGAAATGTATGACATTGTGAGGACTGGTTTAAAAAAAAAAAAAAAAAAAACTCCTGTTGGTGCGTTTGAGGGCTTTCTCATTGTTCGACTTCTGGATTTGATTGTCTAACAAAATAGCCCATAAATTCAACGTTTTTATCAGCATCAGACACTCAAACTTTAGATACTGGAATGCCTTTGAACGGCCCACCAAAGGGAGCATTTTAAACTGTTCCACACTTGCATTACCGTCACATAATGCCATTATCGTGGATTTATCACGGCACGGTGACGCCTTTGGTAACGGTAAAGCCACGGTACATGTGACCGGTAACGTAAAACCCTCTTTACAAGTGTGAAAAACAAACTGTTTCATCGTCACAGGATGGTCAGCAGACGGCTGCTGGGGTTTTTTCCTATTATTGTTTACACAGCTTGTATCCATTTTGGTTTGTGATGCTGTTTTGAAAACTCCTATATGAATAGAAATGTGTTATAATAAGCACGTTGTTTATTATTGTTAATAGCTTGTGCCTCATCTAAAGTAAGTTTAAGAAATCAGCCCTGTATCTGCCTGTGCTGGCTGGTTTGAAAAGTGTGTTCCAGCCCAGACAGGAGAGGGTCAAAGCAGTGCAGAGACGAGACGGATCAGCAGAGGCCCGGTCCTCATTGGCCTTGACGCTAATTAAACACTAACCGATAGAAAAAGCCTCCTCCACACTCTAATTATTCCCCTTTTAACGTCTAATTTCACCAATCAGTGCCATCTTTATTTCGGAGAGCAAATTGGGCAGTAATCATTTTCTAGTGGAGCTTTCCCTGCCGCTAATTGTTGAATATGATTTAGTCATTATCAGAACGCCGGCTACTCTTATCAGTCATCTCGCAGGGCAAATTTATCTGGAGATTGTGCTCGGAGAAATTAAGCTGAATATTTTAATGAATTTTTTAAAGCGATGACTCACGGTGTTGTCGCAGTTTGACGGGATATTTTAAATATGCATAGTCTGGGTAATTGGTTAAATGAAACAGAAATGGGATGGAATGATTTGGTGCCGCTCAAGAGAGAGAGAGAGTTTCAAAATATTTAATGCAAAATATTTATATATATATATATATATATATATATATACACATATATATATGTGTATATATATATCTATATAAAAAACGCATTTATTTGACAGCATCTTTGAATCAAACCACCGTTGACACATTTTCAGTGCAGCGGCTTTAAGCAGTGATATGTTAAAATGTTTCATTGAGCTCTTTATTAGCTGCACCGTGTCACACAGCTGTGTTGATCAAGATTTATACATTTTATTAGAAACACCACAAAGATATCACAAGTTAATTTATACGTTTTAACAATGTATGAGCTCCCTCCACATCCAACTAAATCAAATCAAAAGAGTGATAGCAGGATGTAGAGGAAGTCCAAGAGACTAAACATCAAGGACGAGAGGATGCTTTGAAGTGGAGTTACTTCCTTTTTCCTGTTTGTCGACTGCAGCTTCCTGTGTCTCCTGGCGCGGCCGGTCAAGGTGATCCCTCTTTATTTCCTCCAGATTGATCGGCTTGTGCAAAAAAAAAGCTGGAAATAGAGTTCTATACAACATATGCTAATATATCTGTGTCATTAATTATATTACCCTTAATTTAATCATACAAATCTATGTCAGAAATAACATCCTGTTGATATAAACACCAGCAAATATACACAAGCGGTTGCAAACATGTATAGACATGTACACACACACGCACACACAGTCCTTGTTAAATCGGTCTTGGCGTGAGTCGAAGAGAGTTATGACCAGATGGTTCCGAAAATAAGCTGTATTTTAGCCTCCCAGCTTGTCACTTATTGCTTTCAGGGTTCTTGATCAGATAAGTTAATATGGCAAAATCTCACTTATCCACACTGGCAGCTCAGACAGCCCTGTATTATGTTTCGCAAATCTGGAAACACATGAATTTCGGAGTTATTTATATTGTTTGAATGCCTCGACTTAGCTCTAGAGTACCTTCTTACACGGCGCCTATCATGGGGTTTTTCCGCCTGGGGTCTGGCTGTCTTGCGTTGCCGTAGCGCTCGGGGCTGGTGTAGCGCTCCCTGGCGTCCGGGTGCCTCTCGGGGCTGGTGTAGCGGCCGGGGCTGGCGTTCCGGTAGGCGTCCACTCGCCCTCCGGCGGCTTCGTAGTAGTGGCGCCCTCTGCGGCCTGCGGTGGGCGAAGGGGGCATGTCCTGCCTCGCTGATGCGTGGTGCTGCTGAGAGGAAGGGTTGTGGCGCGGGTTGCTGGGCGCCTGATGGGATTGTTGCACGCGGCTGGAAGCTGGAGGGTCGTTGTAGTGGCCCGGGTAGGGAGCTGCTTCTCTTGGCGTGGCTCTGGAGTGGGTTGGGTAATCATATGGATCCCTCCTGAAAGAGAAATATGATTGTTAAAAATTAGAAGACTGCATAGAGGAATATTTAATACTGGTTTAAACTGGTCTGCAGTCGAGGACGTGCCAGAGATCTGGCCCTCCCTCGCAGTAAACCTCCTCCTGTTATTCAGTTTACGTGGCGAGGCTGTGGCCTTGGCAGGATCGAGTTGTTGAGGGGTGGGGGGGACGTGGATGGAGAGATGCCAAGAGATAACAGCAAATGCCTTGGTAAGCATATATGAGGTTGTGTGTGTGTTTAGCTGGAGTGTGTAGGAATGTGTGTGTCCCAGGGGTCTGCAGTAACGAGGCAGCCAGCTGGAAGTCTCCGGTTCCCTCCCACTAGCTCTGGGTGATTAGGGGCTAAACCCCTGGGTAAGGCGACACGCCGGCCTCGGGGAGACGGAAGGAAAAGAGAGGGAAGTGGAGAGAAAGTAAGAGAGGAGAGGAGAAAAGGCGAGGGGCTGCTCACCTTTCACGGGCCCATTCAAATGTTTTCCATCTTATGAGCTGTTTCCAGCGCTGAGTGACACACATGTCTATAGCTAGAGCGAGTAAGCGAATCTAAAAGTCAGGTTCCTCATCGGCCTAACTGTAAGGGAAACTCTCCTATTTATAAAAGTGGTGATCTACAATGAGCCCCGTCAACATCAGACATGGCATTACATTAAGTGTCATTACAAACTTTAAAATACCTCGTTCTGGCCATATATAGTAGTAAACTGCACATTCACACCAAAAGCACACACGTCAAGGGTTCTTTGTTAGTGAAGGCTTGTTGCTCCTGGTCACCGGTTCGGAAGATGAAGTCCATTTTAAAGGCTTATGAGATGCAACAAAAGTTAGTTACTCGCCACTAAGTCATCTCCTGTTTGTGAGGTCATGTGCACAAACTGGTGTTTGACCATTGCAATGCTTTCCTGTGCTTCAAGAGGCTGCTTGGTGTCTGTTTCACTTTCAGGACTTCATTATATTGAATATAAGGATGCCACATCTAATAAGATATATTTCATCCTGTACATTATCCCACTTATTACACGGAAATTACTACTTTACGCTAAATTATTACTGAAGAAATGAATAATTTGACACAAAAACGGTCCACCACAGTCCGACATCAAACTGCGCCCATAGCAACGGTCTGTTATACATAGCAACGGTCTGCTATAAAGAAATAACAGACCAAAAAAAAAGGATAAATCCTTATCTAGAATACAGATACCAAGTTTCTTGTATAAATAACACCAAAGAAATCATTTAACTGCAGGAAACCAACCTGCTAATTTAAGCATGTAAACACACATTTTTTGATACTATTGTTGGTCTGAACATTAACTGGCAACGGTTCAAAATTCTTATACTATATCAATCAGCAACAAACAGATTTAGACGTTTACTTCCCGCCCTTCAACAATGGCTCCCACTGTAGTTATTATACAGAAGCCTTGAGCTTAGCCTCTCCCTTGTTCTGCAATCATATCCCTGCGTCTCCTCTGTCCGCTCCCTGGAGTCGAGCTCAGCACCTGTTGACTGGCCAATTAGAATGACTCACTCACCGCAGATTAGCTCGCACACAGCTTGTGTGTGTGTGTGTATACGAGGACTTCCCTTGAGGATATTCACGGACGGTGGTGACGTGGGTTTCTATATGTGTGTGTGTCCCAGATATCAGTGTGTTTTTCTGTGTAGGGGCTGGGAGGCCTGACCACCCAAACAGAGCGGGAGTTGGGACGGGATACACAGGTGGTCCCAAGAATGAACAGCGCTGCCTTGTCAGTCAGCGGGGGCAGGAAAGACGGAGCCGCACACACACACACACACACGTAGACAGACGCGCACACACACATGCGAGGCTTGAGATAAGGTAAGGGAGCATAAAAAAGACTTGGAAAGAGAGAGATTTAATGTGAAATGATGATGTGAGGAGACAGAAGCAGATGTGAGAGAGAGAGTCTGGGTAAAAGCGATATATTCCTGGGCGAGGAGTGGAAAACGCCAGAGAGAGAAAGAGAGACGAAGGTCAACCTGCTCATTAATCCAGATTAAATGGTGAAGGCCACCAGGGGAGGTAAAGAGAGGAAAGAAAGAGGGGCAGAGGAGGGGGAACACCTGGGTCCTCAGCCCGTCTCAGGGCCACCCAAACACACAGTAACCTCCGCCGGCTTCCCCATTCTTCCCTCATCACTCTCCTGATCCCCCCCCCTCCCTCTCTGCGATCTTCAATTTCCACATCGTTTCCACTTGAATATTCATCTTCCTCTCCTTCTCCCTCACCTCCGTGACCTCTCCCCTTAATATCCTCCTCGTGCAGTCTGTTATTTAAATGTTTCTTGCACCTCCTCTTTTCCTCCTCTCTCATCTATTTTTAGCTTCTCATGAGTCGGAATATGGAGCGGCAATAAATTCACATGTGGAATAATCGTTTGACGACACAGTATCCTGTGCACAAATCAATACAAATGGCAGGGAAGAAAAAATGTCCATTACCGTAACTTTGCTTTATAATCACCGACTCATCTGTTTCAATCAATTAACCCTTTGAACTCTGCAACAGAGTGGTCCGCCAGTGCCTACATTGGTATTTTTGCTTACTTTGATGTCACTTCTTGGAGTATCTTCAAATTCTTCATGTCCCTAATATCTGTACAGCCTAAACTAAAAGGTTATGTAGGTCAATAAACTATAATAATTGATAAAAGTATAGAAATTGTGTCATAAACTTAAAAAATATTAAAATTAGGGCTGTTAATTGATTCAAATATTTAATTGCGATTAATCTCACATTTTTTATCCGTTCAAAATGTACCTTAAAGGCAGATTTCTCAAGTATTTAACACTTTTATTAACATGGGAGTGGGCAAATATGCTGCTTTATGCAAATGTATGTATATATTTGTTATTACAAATCAATTAACAATGCAAATCAATGACAAATATTGTCCAGAAACCCTCACAGGTACTGCATTTAGCGTAAAAAAATATGCTCAAATTCCTGTAGTGCCACGGCATGCAGATGACCTTTGACCCTGGCATGACACGGCCTAGTGGCGCAGGACTAGTGCTCACATGGGAGTACTTACGTTACTTCAGGGAGGTGAGTGTCTCACAGTTTGAATGTGTATCTTAAGTTTTTTTGTTGGGCATTGATTGAAACTCAGTTCATCAAAATTTGTATAAAAGCAAACATAAAGGGGAAGTCGTGGCATATTGTGGTTAACAGCATTTGTGTATCTGTGTGTGTGCGGCCAAGCAGCTGGGGGATTAGGGGCTCCGCGGGCCTCAGTGACCCACGGAGAGCTCCTCATCTCCGGGTCACACAGCTGGCTTCAGCCTGGCTGGGAGATGGAAGGGAAGTGTTTAGTCTGTGTGTCTCTGCTAACCTGAGATGTCCTCCGACCACGTCCACAATATTTGAATTTTTACATAAATTAGGATTTAATGTAGCGGATCCAAACAAAACAGTTCCAGTTTATGTGTATGTGTGTGTGTGTGTGTGTGTGTGTGTGTGCGCCTCAGTGAGAAAGGAGAGCGAGCCAGAGGAAGGAGTGCATGGCTGGGTTTGTATATTCCAAGTGTCAGAACGAGATCTGTTGTTTACTTGTTAACTTGCGTAACTTCATCTGAGCATCATGTGAAAGAGAGGAAGCACGAGAAGGAGAAAGAAACACAAACACAGAGGGAACATGCCGAAACGGTAACTAAATAAAAGCAAAACAGAAAGAGGCCGAAGAAGAAAGATGGTTGGTGTAAAAAAAAACACAAGTGAGTTACAGTTGCCCGAGGACAGGGTGGTAATTTCCTCCAGAGCTTTTCGATTTACAAAAAAAAAAAACATGCCAAACATGGCAGATTCCTGCCGAAATAAAACATTGGCTGGCGTCGGTAATGACAATTAAAGGAGCTCCGCCGGCTCCGCTAATCTAGCTTGAAAAGAGCTTATGACAACGAGAGACGTGTGTGTTTTCATTCAGCTGTCAGGCGAGTTTTACGCGCACTTTTGAAACGTCAAAATAAAAATAAAACATCTGAAAATCGAATGCAAATGAGGTGTTTCCACGAGCGATGTTGGGAAGAAATAAATCGGTTTTGAATGAAAAAGGAAAATGGAAAGACTTTAAAGAATGAATTACAACTTGTTATTTTAACTCTATGTTATTATTTAATGTGCTGGAGATATTGTAACATAGCTGTTATTTGCTGCGATGGGAGTGACAAACGCATTTCCATTCTTATTTATCACATGATTTCTTTATATGTTATTGGAGCAATGTATGTTATTGAATTTTCCGCTCGCTCTTTAAATTGGCTTCATTCATGATGCCGGAAAACGGAGACGGTGTAAAGAAAAGGGAGAGGCAGACAGACGAGCAGACAGACACATGCACTGTAGACACTCTGAGGTCTATATAGAGCAGCAGTTCAGGGTGTGATGATGTGAACCGCAGGGACCAGCTAGAGTGGAAAGCTGTAATGACACGCCGTGTAATACATCTGACTCACACTTCAGGAACATCAGCACCGTATAGCACACTCTCCGCCACCCTCTGAGAGTGACTGAATATTATATTTATATGCATGTGGATGTGTGTTGGCAGTGTATATGATTACAACAGTGAGAGGGGAAAATGTCCATCTGGGACCTGGAGAGAGTGTGTGTGTTGCCGTTTTAGCTTCCGCTTTATGACAGTGAAGAATGTGTATGTGTGTGGTATAGCGTGGGGAATAGGGGGAGTGGGGGTTACCCTGCACCTGCCCCTAGGAAATGGAAAGAGGAAATTACCGTAGTAACCCCCCCCTCTCCATACTCCCAACTACTTATTAGACCCCCATAATCACCATCCTGGTCCCCCAAATACCCTCGGTCCTAAACAGCTGGAAAACAACTGTCAGGCTTGCACACAAACGCCCATTAATACCTTTGTGTATTCACAGATTTTACATTCACAAAGAGCAATTATTGTGCTTGAATGTCCCAATATTGGATGTAAAGTTTGTGTCATTTAAAGAAAAAGCAAGGCCTGATTTCAGAGCACAGGAGTTAGAACTACAGGATTCAACAGCTAACGTACCAGACCTGATAAAAGTGTGCAAAAGTATTGCAATTCTGAACAGTATTATGTTCAAATCTTAAAATATTATGATATTTTAGTTACATAGGCACACAGGACGCGTGGGCGGTGCGTGACGGCTGCCTCGCGTCTCACACGTGTGGTGTCCAGCCCAGCAGCGTTTCTGCTGCTGCTTCAGAATAAAAGCCTCATGTTAACAAATTAACTAGAGGGCTTTTATTTTTTAAACAGAAACAGGAAAAGTTGAGTTAAAATATATATATAAGGACTTGTTTTCAGATATTTAGACATTGAAACTGTGGTAATGTTGCTGGTGTGATGACAGTATACTGTCAGAAGAACATTTTCACTGTCTTTGCTGTGAACCGCGCGTGACACACGAAAAAAAGAAAGGTAAGACCTCGGATCTCTCGAAGAGACGCTTCCGACATGCAGCCGAGCCACGTTGCAGTGTGGCTACTCCAACTTGTTAACTTGGGCGCCGAATTAAAAAGCAAGAGGTTCTGAGACCGACACATGCTGTTCACATGTGGCCCGGCCGATACGGAGGTTTGGGGCAACACCAGATACAACGAATAAATACATATATTATATATATTACAGAGAGGAGCAAGAGGAGCAATAAAAAGATGGGTTCAAAGAAACATACATACAAAAGTCTAGCTGTTCAATTAAGTCAAAAACTTTGCTAGTTATCTATATAGTTGTGCTGCACGATATATCATTTCAGCATCAACATTGAGATGTGTAGTCACATCGCAGCATGTGCGATGTCAAGTAAGGCAAATTAACTCATAAAACCTGCTTAACTCCTTGTGCTACAACTGTTTTTGCTGCTTGAGACAAAGGGAAACAGTTCAGTTAGAGCCAAAAGCCTGAAATCAATCCTTTTGTACTTGTTATTCTTTACCTACTTCTGCTTACCTGCCTTCTGTTTAAAGTTTAAGGATGCATGTATGTGTTTGTCTTCTTTTGTTCACACACACATGCATAAGTAACAAGTCCAAATGCTTAAACACTGAACGGCACTCACATAAATTACATCTGCACATTGAAGTCATTAATGCGAGAGCGTTCGGATGCAATACAGATGCATATGTAAGCACATCTGCCAGCTATGTCCTCACCTGTTAGCCGACTGACGAGGAGCAGACACGCGTTGCATGCAAAATGCATTAATTGCTCTGCAGGAAAAAACAGCTGCTGCACTTCACTGCCAAAACACACCCACGCGCGCACACACACATTCATATGCATGACGTCCGCGCACACACTTTTTCTGGGGTTTAATGTGTCATAATTTGATACCAGCGGCGTTGCAGAAAAAAAAAAAAAATGTATTCAATGTGGTGAGACCGCTGGTCTCCGAGCCAAAACGTGGTCATCAATTACTGTAAAGATTGTTTATTTAAAGATGTAATACAGTATGTTTAGCAAGTTGACATATTCATTAGTGTGTGATGCATTCTCCAGATTCTCCAAATTCATCCTTGTCCTAACCCTGCACACACACACACACACACACATACACACACACACACACACACGCTAAGTCACGGTGGTAATGGCGCTGTGCTAGCTGAGTGCTACAGACACAGAGCAGGCCCGGCAGAGGAAACCATTAGCCACTCCGGCCCCGGCCCGCCGAGGCTGCTCCGCTAATCAAACCAGGCTATGTCAACAACAGCGGTGGAAATTGGCTCTCACCTAGACGCACGTGGCTCATCTAAATGGGCCCGTGTTTACACTCTATGCTACTATATACCCGGGCAATGACGAGGAATGTGCAGCGTACCAGTGGCAGGTATGGTAGCGGCGGGTCCGGCTGCAGAGCGGGGAGCTTCCGCTTCGAAATGAGAAGGTGAGGAGAGACGTGACACAGCCGGGATATGTAAACTAAGAGTCTCATAAAGCTCACATCTAATGACTCATTAATCATTCTAGTGATGTCATGCTTCACAACGACTATCAATAATCTTTGAGTCATGCTTTTTATTGTTTCTGTAAGAAAAATGACTACAACAACCAGTAAAATGTACATGTATGCGTGTCGCGATATACCGGTAATGATGCTAACCATGATATTTAAAAAATGAAATATTGATATCATGTTAAATACACATATGATAATATTGTGTAAATAATCCAGCGCCTCTTAAATTGATTATATATATACCGTTATGATTACAGACTCTCTCTCCACCTCCCTACACTAGTATCTTGAGCGTAATCAATTTGCCAAAAAAAAGAGACAAAATGCACAATAAACAAAGTGAAAGATGAATTTGACTGATGGCATTATTATTATTATTTATTTCAAATTTTCTATAGATATCGTGAATTCTTTTGGCTACGATATCTGATATCGGGACAGCCCTATGTACATGATAACAACAAAGTATTCAAAAACAAGGGCAGAGAAAAAATTATGATAAAATAATAATAATAATATGAAATAAAATAAATTAATGTGAAATATTTCTCAAAAATAAATACAATACAATAATTCTAATAAATTAAAAATGAAAGGAAATAAAAAATAAATAACAATAATAAATAAAAATAAATAAATAAGAAATATTTCTTAAAAATAATTAAAATAATTATAATACATTAAAAATGTAAGAAAATAAAAACTAAATAATAATAATAACAACAATAATAATAAAAAAGAATAATGAAATATAGATAAATAAAAAAGAATAAATTCACACACCTGATTTCCAGCGCCTACCTACAGTATATCCCTGTGGACCCCCCCCCCCAAATTGATTCACCTGCACAGGACGGATATGTGTTTAAGACACATTTACAAAAGAGTAATAACCATTTATTCTACAATATTCTATTTAATTCTAATGAGTTGGACTACATTCAATTCATTTAACCACCTGCTCTTATCCAGAGTGAATTACAATAATTAGAAAGAGTGCAAACAAAAAAAGAGTAAAGCTCACATCCAATGACTCATTCTTCATGTGAGTGATGTCATGCCTCACACGACTATCAATAATATTTGAATCATGCTTTTTATTGCTGTCTGCAAGAGTGACAATAGCTGCAAGAGTGCAAAAAAAAAAAAGATTACATTCCTGGGCTACCAAAAGAACACGCAGCCATTACTAAGGAGGTCAAAGGTCAGATTTACGTCTTGGACAGTACTCCAAGAGGGAGGGTGATCATGTAATAGAGACGTGCTGGGGAAAAGCAGTAATGACAGAAACAGATGGGAAATGCAAAAACTTTTAGGATCGCCACAACTCGACTTCAATTCCTCAGATTGTGCGCAGTTCAAACCAAGTTCACTGGATGCCTTTTCTATTCTATTCTGTTCTATTCTGTGCAAAGAAGAGAGCATTTAAATTCATGCTGACTCCCTGACTCTTCCACAGAGCAGCCCGTCCATCTGTATTTGCGGACTGGATGTCATGCAGACTTGTACATGACAGTCTTTGCATTTCTCGCTGAGCTCACGGGGAGCGACCGAGGCCTCCGAGTGTATACCTTTTGTTTTATTTATAAAGCGATGATTCCGCTTTCCCCGTACGCGCACCTGGGAGACTGTGGGAGAGAGGGATGGAAGACGGAAGAGCGAGATGAGATACAAAGAGACGCGAGAGAGATATAAACAGAAGCGACACAAAACTGCAGACGAAAAAAAAGGATTGATGGAATCAGAGGAAAAAACGCAGAGGAACAGAAAAAGAGAAGTTATTGTAAACAGGTAGAGCCACTGGTGCCTCCTCGGCTGTGCGTGTGGCAGAGCCGGCTAAAGCCCTTTCATTTCCTACCGCTGATTCCATTACGTGTTCCCGTGTCTGAGCACAAACACCGTTAGCTGGACAAACACCGCACGCTGACGGGGGCCCCGTTCCTTCATAAAAGGGCCCGCAAATAAGAAAAGGGTCAGGACACCTCCCGGGAAATCAAACAAAAAGAATCGGCACATTGCTTCAGACGCTCTTGGGTTGCTTATTTAACAATAAAAGAGGGGGTCACATCACCTTTTAAACCAATCACGCACAGTAGAAGACGTCGGCAGCTGTTATGGGGCAAAAAACTATTGCAAAGAAAAAGACTCTCCAGGACCCGAGAAATTAAATGAGTTACGGAGACAATAACTCTAACTGAGTTGGGTGAGTTTAAAGTGAGTCATTCGACAGCTGGACGGCAGCGGGTGGCGAAACACTTGATCACTTATGAAAGTGTGAGAAGCAGGATTGGGTTTTAATAAAGATGGGGCGAGTGCAGCGAAAATATGATTTCTCCCCTGACCTTGAAAAAGCCATCCGGAGCTCCAAACTACGGGCCCTAACGATATTACTGCGCTAAAATAATAACAGGCCTCTGCGAGAGAATACAACCATCCAACCGTGCGAGGTAGGAATTCTGGGAGCCAATAAAGTCAGACAATGAAGCAGAAATGGACGACAATGAGCATTTTAGAAGGGGGTTTTTCATTTGTAATACTCCTCCTGTTCTAATCAACACATTGCTTTCACTCAGCGGGGCGCTGGGTCATTTATTCGTTTCTATTCCGCGTCGCTACGAGGTGTGTCCGGTGTGGACGTGGCTCATTAGGGCCTGAGCAGACACGAGCCCCCGAGGGTCAGGAGGTTCATGTGCTGAGACATGGTGGAGAAAGCCAAGTAGACGGCGTGGAAGTGTTTGCACTTTTCAGGAAGGTCAGATGAGAGGTCCTTCAGGGACACTTTCCCCACATAGCGGAGGACACTCGACATGCTGAGGACAGTCAAGATGTTGCCCTCTGTGTTTTTAAAGGAGGGGCAGAGAGCCTCCTTAGCTTAGAATGACTGACTGCGAACACACGCAAAATGATGTACTTGCTAGAGGTCTTCAAGAGTCCAAAAGTGGTGGACTGACAGAGCGATCCAAAAGGGACACGAGGACAGTCAGACCGAACCACACAGACCAAAGAGAATGGGGCGCCTGCACTGCTATGAATTAATGAGCAGCCATGTTTTTCCTTTGCTTCCACTTGAATATTTGACATATATTACTGAATATAATTTGGACTAGGGCTGGAAGATATGTAGAAAATCTCGGATTCCGATATTTTTTGACGATATTGCGACAATATTGTAGGGCTGACCATTGGTGACAATGAGATTTTTGATAAATAATCATCAGTATATGTGGATATAATGACTAATTGGTTAAAGGCAAATAATAGAACAGCTAAAACAGTCTGGTAAATCCAGAAAATGACCTCACTTTACTGTGATGCAGCCTTTAAAACCAGGAAAAGACAACACTTTATTACGATATCCAAAATCTAAGATGATATCTAGTCTCATATCACAATATCGATATAATATCGATATATTGCCGAGCCCAAATTGGGACCCAGCCCGCCCATGTTGGGTCTTGGATTACTAGGAACCAAATGGACTAGTAAAGACCTTTACCACTCGTGTCCTTCTCAGTGGGTCGCCTCCATTGTCCAGATGTGACCGGAGCTTCGCGAGGCCAATACGGTCCTCTGACTCACTGGCCATCGGCTCCACATTAATCAGCCAATTATCAGCCCCGGCCAGCGACGTTGCCGCGCCAACCCGGCCCCCTTAATCCAATCACCTTGGGGGAGTGGGTCAGGGGGTGCTCCGATTGGATAACCCGGGGCCGGGTCGCCGCGCCCGTGACCCGCTGCTTTGAATTGGTAATGACGTTAATATTCTCCATATGGCCGCGTGTGTGTGTGCGTGCTTTTTGTGTGTGTGTCCCCGAGCATAGAGCCTCTCCGCAGGCTGAGCTGCACCCCGGCGTTAATGGCCAACGGAGAGAGCCAAAGTAGCACTATCACCCTCCCTGGGGCAAACCTCTCCACGCTGTGCCACTTCCAGCCCTCTTTCCAAATCCGCTTTCCCAGACTTCAGCCTCTCTCGCTGGCTGCCGTGCGGTAGCTCTCGGCACTGAGTCCCAGGCTGAGGTCCACTTTCTGTCCTTGCTACTTTGGCATCAGCTCCGCCAGGTCCAAAAAAGACTCTGGATTTGAGAAGCGGGAATAGCGAGACAAATCTCGGTATAATAAACCAGAAATTTGGACTGCTAACGTGCTAACTCCAACGACGCCTCCAAGATTTTAAAACCCACAAATGTAATAAACCGTACTCGTGTGCTTTCATTAGGAGAGCTATAATGTGGACGGACATATTGACACTTATACAACACTGAAAGTGAAACATATAAATGTCTGCCTCGATTTCATCCCCATCCGTCTGACTCATACCTCTCCTCCACTCTCTCTCTCCATTTGCTCCCATCTGTGAGGTGCTTTGCTACATCTCCTGTACTATTCACGCACACACACTCACCTCCTTCACTCCCACCCCTCCAGCTGCAGCCCCAGCCGGCTCCACACAAAGGCAGGCCAAATGTATGCTAATGAGAGCCAGGCCAATGGTGGAGCCGCACTCATTTTGAGAGGAAATGGCTTTCAATAATGGCGGCCCCCGGGGGGATTTTGCACAAAGTTCAGCTCCACTTTGAAAAATGCATTCAATTCACTGCTGTGTCTGCTCTCTCTTTTTCTCCTGTTTTTTGCCCCTCAATGAAAAAAAAAAAAAAAAAGAAAAAAAAGAAAAGAAAATTCCCGGAATATATTTGCGTCTCCACCTCCTCTCGCCTCTGTATTTATGCTAGGGGGAGGTAGAGGAGTTTTGGGGACTGAGGAGTCGTGATTTATCTTTACAGAAACATCAGAAACAAGAACACAAACATGGGAGTCTGAATAGTGTTCAAACTCTATCTGGCACTTTTCCTCTCCCTTTTTTTTTTTTGCTCTTCTGCTGAGGCAACTGTCCCCCAGAAGCCTGTTAACTGTACCGTATGCATTTCAAACGGATGATACCCTATGGGGTCTCGGGCCTAAAAATACTTCAAAGAGGAGATGAACAATAGTTAAATAACAATGAGAACATTTCTTGAGGTAATGAACATTATTTGAACCTCACTTATTATCTTCACGCCTAATTATATAATGTAGTCCAATATTTCAGAAAAATCTGCTGTTGTGTGTAATTTGCAGAACTGGAAAGGTGCCAGTGTTAAATCATAGACTGTATATAAGAAGTGGACGTAGTCACCAAGACGTCCCCCATTGGTCGTCACCATCTTGGTTTTTGATTGTCCTCATTTCGGTTTTTGACCATCGCCATCTTGGTTTTTGACCATCGCCATCGTGGTTTTTGACCATCACCATCGAGGTGTTTTGACCATCGCCATCGTGGTTTTTGACCATCGCCATCTTGATTTTTGACCATCACCATCTTGGTTTTTGACCATCACCATCGAGGTGTTTTGACCATCGCCATCGTGGTTTTTGACCATCGCCATCTTGGTTTTTGACCATCACAATCTTGGTTTTTGACCATCGCCATTGTGGTTTTTGACCATCGCCATCATGGTTTTTGACCATCGCCATCTTGGTTTTTGACCATCACCATCTTGGTTTTTGACCATCGCCATCTTGGTTTTTGACCATCACCATCTTGGTTTTTGACCATCACCATCTTGGTTTTTGACCATCACCATCTTGGTTTTTGACCATCGCCATCTTGGTTTTTGACCATCGCCATCGTGGTTTTTGACCATCGCCATCTTGGTTTTTGACCATCACCATCTTGGCTTTTGACTGAATGTTTACAATGTTTACTGAGGTAATAAATCAAGTGAGAAGTAGGCTCATTTTCTCATAGACTTCTATCCAATCAGACTTCTTTTTGCAACCAGAGGAGTCGCCCCCTGCTGGCTGTTAGAAAGAATACAAGTTTAAGGCACTTCCACATTGGCTTCACTTTTCAGACCTAGAGTTTGCCGATTGGTGTTAATAAAAGCCTCAGTTTATTAATATGCTGCAAGAATAAAAATGGCAGAAAATAGAGAAAAATGCCGGGTCCAGATTCCCCAGAGTCCAAGTTGGTTGACGTCTTTAAGTAAAATCCAAAGAGATTCAATTTACAATGCTATTAAGCGGCAAATCCTCACATTTGAGAGGCTGGGGCAGAAAATGTTTGTCTTTTTTTGCTTCAAAAAACGACTAGCGGATTGTCGACTCGTCATTTTGGCAATAAAAAGTAGAATGCAACTTTCATTTCTGCCAGCCTGAATGGCCTGAATGGCTGGAAAGGTTTTCAATTTTCCGGACGTGCTTCAATATTATTGCGGAGAAAGTTTCGATAAGTGGATAGCATGACTTCTTTTTTCTGTGTTACTGTACCTAAGTCTAGTTCGAGCTGTCAAAGGTCAAGCGAGTCTCCCTCGGTGCGTCTGTCTCCATTTAGGTTTGTCTCCGCAGTTACAGCTGGCTAACCTCTCTGTCTCTCATGTCCCTCCTTCTCCTCTCTCCTCCTCCTCTCCCAGATTCTCAGTGTGTCTCGTCCTCCCCCCTGAGCCGGTGCTGATGTCTGCGCTCCCTGGTGCCTGTCATATCAGGAGGCGCAATAACCCGTGAAATGACTGTTCTCTTTTCCTCACTCTCCTCCTCTCCATCCCGGTGTCCCCCTCTTTTCCCTCATTCTCCTCCTCTCGCTTTCCTCGCGCCACGCCGCTCCACGCTCCACTTAGCTGCCGGGGCCGCAGAGATGGCGTTTGCTCAGCGCGTGCGCACACACTCAGGTCAGGTAATACTCTGGTGTGGTTGGACTGATGCCTGCGTGCTGTAGCGCTGCTGGGAAATGTGGAGAGGTACACATATGCCTAATTTGACATTTAGACAAATATAAAGGAACATGTGCAGTTCTATTAAACCCACACTAGAGGTTTCTTCATCAGAGGAAACCATCCTCTGTGTGTGCGTGTGTGTGTGTGTGTGTGTGTGTGTGTGTGTGTGTGATCCTCCAGCTAGTGGCCCACTCTCTGGAGAGTCGAACACTCCTATTCCTGGGATGAGTAGACACTCCCAAGGCAAACACTCCAGATTTAATTATAAGCTCCAAAGAGGATTAGTCTGTGTGTGTGTGTGTGTGTGTGTGTGTGTGAGAGAGAGTGAGT